>CABFOQ010023952.1:11717-23591 GCA_900660455.1 Gephyroberyx darwinii
GACCCTGGTGATCATATGATCATTTTATCCTGTTTCAGAAGAGTGAAAACAAGTGGAGATACTGAGAGTGAAACTGAAACTGTGAAACTGTGAAACTATTCAGTAACTGAGAGTTACTGAATAGTTTCACGGATCACACAAACCATATATTGTTGTAACTGTTCAGTCTGTTTTACCTTGGTAGGCTGTAAATTGAAAGCAGATTTGTCGCTCAATATGGCTGAGTTCTTGGTAGAATATAATTCAACATAATTCAAACTGAAAACGCAAACAATGGTCCCCATGGCATCTGTTTCTATCATAACCGGCCTGGTGATGTATCGTCATTACAGACGTCACAAGAGCGTCAGAGGTGGCCATCCATAATATTTGTGTTAACGGTAACCAAAGACATGGCAAGAGCTAGTATTTGTACTGTAGGTTCAAAGTGCCAGAATGCCGACTTGGTTGATGGTTCATTGGTTTGCTGTGTTTCCGTTGGTCCAGCTGTCAGGCTAATTTTGGCCTCTCCACTATCCAGCCTTACAGGGCCGACACCAGATGGAAAAGGCATGGACTAGTGTCAAGGCTGAGACCGCAGCACCATTGCACTTTCAGTGTCCCTTTTAGACAGGTATGTACACATATCAACTCAAGGGGTGATATTTTGATTCAACAAAGAGCATGAGGTCGTACCTGGTTGCGGTCTCGTGCATTAGCGTAGCGGAATCGCTGGATATAGTAGAAGACAAGCCAGGCGAGGGAGATGATCATGAGAACGATGAAGGAGATGGAGACAAACACTACCGATGTTCTGCTCTCGTACTTCTGCAGGTTCCGGGTTCCTATGGTGATGTGCAACATCACCACAATGTTCCGCTCCAGCAAGGCCACAATCTCCTGACCTTTAGGCTGTGAGATCATGATGGCCACAATATCGCCTGTACCTGAGGGTTCATGCACAACACACAAGCAATGAAGCAACAGCATAGTTTTGGTCCACAATAAACTGAGAATCCCATAAACACAATTTCAGTTTCCATTATTGCCTAAATCCTCAGTTCTTTTGTAATGACAAGAATATACAAATGCTCATTTCAACTAGATTTACCCTTACACTGTGAGATAAGCCTCATATATTATTAATTGTGCACAGTAGTAAGTAAATGTGGGTGCAGTATGGAGTAAACTTGGGCAGTAAGGGAAGGCAAACAAAAGCCTTATGTCAAGGCGAAGGCCTGGTACCAGAGGCAGCAACTATCAGTGCTTTGTTTGCCCTGAAGGCTTTGGCATTACATAGTTACCATACACCTTTTAATAGCTGCACTGGTGCGTCAAATGTGGTCAACATCGTAGAAAGACAAATGCCCGTCTGGAACATGACTATGTGGACTCAGAGCGGATCCCCCATGGTGCCTCACCCCCTCTGTAAAGTCTAAACAGTAGTTTATTCAACCTGCTGTCACCAATGGTGCCTCCCATGCAGCCCACCAGATATGGGCCCTGTGACACACCCTCATGCCCCGCACAGAGCCATGGCCATTATAACACCATACCCTGGGGGTGAACCTGCTACAGAGATATTGAGAGAGAATGGTGGGTCAGATAATGGGTTTTCCAGAGGAGGTTCGGGCTCCACATCCCACGTTTTCATGAAATAGGTGCAATGCATTATTGATGTCATGCTCATAAATCTCTTTATGTAACAGGTCTGTTGTAAAAGCTGCACAACCACAATGTTGACAAAGGTAGGCCTATCAGCTAGACCATAATTGATTTATTTGAATCAGTTTTATATTTCCATGTTAAGGCAAGAATGTGTACAACTATGACTTTAATTTAATTGGCTAAAAAAATTCACATTATTGTTGAAGCACTACTAGGAGTCAAGCAAATAGCCTCAATTTTGTGTCAGAAGACACAAATGGAGCACATATTATTTTCAGGGAAAAACAACATGCATGGACACAGCATAGACCTCAAAGAGAAGAAACAATTACGGCTAACAATGCTTTGTAGGCAAAAGTGTCAAAGGTAAAAAGTATTGCACATATACTATCCTCTCCAAAAACAATCAGACCCCCCCACACACACACAGAGTAATCCAGTTGCCAATATCTTCCCAGTCAGCACAGCGGTTTGTCCTTGCATAACGGTGGCTGCTACCTCCAACTGTGTCTATGTTAGAGCTGTTGCAGTCACTGAACAGAAGCAGTGACTGCACAGTTAGTAATACTATTATGATACAGACTCTCAAAAAGCAGCATCCAAAAAACATCAGGCCACTAGCTCTCAAACCCAAAGCCTCTTCAATCATGTTTAGGAGTACACCTATCTCAACATCTGCTATGAAAATTTTAAAAGTGTAAGCATTTGGTTGGGAGATTATTTAATCGTTTGAGAGTTTATGATGTCAGTGTTTGAAAACAGGTAGATGAAAAAAATGGCTCACCAGTTCCCCAACATCTAAAGTCATCATCTCATGTCATATCATGACACTGAATGTGTTGATGGTTTTGTAAGCCTCTTTTGCATGTTAACAACCTTAAGCATGAAGCATGACCATCTGGTTTGGGTTTTGGGGGAATTACTGTCAAGTATAACTTTCTGTTGTACACGCAAGATAAAACTGCACCATCTAAAGGGAAAAGTCAAAACCTACAAGAAAATTCCAAACAATAGATTTCTAGTTATTAGTTAGTTGTAGCTAGACTTTTGCTGATGTACAGCTGAGTTCATAACTGATAGAAATAAGGAAACGGTTTAAAAGGTATTTAAGATATCCCTAAACCTCAAGTCTTATCTCTTTCTTCTGTTCACTGTGACGCAGTCAGAGCAGACAGAAATAGCTGCTTCTAAAATAGCAGTAATATCAATCCTGGCAGACGGAGGCTGGACTAGTCAAAAGATCTTTTTTTGCAGACACACTTCACCAAAGTGGGCAAGCCAGGGGGAATTAAGACTGAATGGGTTGGTGATTCTGAATGGCACCAGGTTTGCTGCAGAGTGGATAATATTGTGGCACAGATTAGCACAGAATTACATGGCTACCTCTTTATCAGCAACCGTGTACTAACTGAATTTAGACTCTAGAATAGATTAAGCAACAGTTGCACCAAGCAGGCTACATTGTGGCTTAATCAGGCATAATCATTTTGATACGTTATAACTTCATACATTCACTGGGAAATTGACAGGAAATGGGACCAAAAGATTAGCAGGGCCATGTCACGCAGTCTCGGATTAATGTGAGCTCTCAGAAAATTCTTCCATACTCTCTCCTAAATAAGACTAGGTGTTCCTGGTGATGGTCGGGCCGTTCTGGCGTATGGACCACACTTCCAGGCATGCACACTTCAAAATGTTTAATGCCAGGGCAGTGGCAATATTTTAAAATCAGGGCAATGTATGGTGCTAGTTTGCAAGCGCAAGTTTCTTTGATTTCTTTCTCATCCCTTCCAGTTTTGTCGTCATTACCTCTCCTGACTGGGTTTTTTTATCTCATCATTTCATGATTCATGTTTGAGTCATGGCTGGAAGCATTGTGGCTTTAATCTTTTGCAGTAAGTAACCCAGGGTTGTGCACTGTAGCTCGTTTGCTTGTTACAAGAACAGTGGGGAAGGGAGTGTTCACTGGCTGGATGCATCCCCTAGACATACACAAGGTGGGCATAAATGGACACAGTGGGTATCTCAGGAAACAACTGGAGCTTGTTTAACACTGTAACATATAAAAGTTGCAACTTCTGTCTGCAGTGTCAGTAAAAGCTTCACAAACTTTGCATAGAATTTAAATTACGTTTATCTAGACAAGTGCGCCTGAGACTGATCTGCAAAGGGACCTGCCCTCTGAACAGCTTTTGGTGAAAAGAATCTTTCCATCACTATTTTTTGTCCGGTGTTGTATGATAGAAATACACTGCTGTAGTGTCTTGATGTGTGCTTTTTATGTAACTAATAGGCTAGTATACTGCAGCAGTGCAAACCCTGAGTCTAAAAGATCACTCACAGTGCCCATGTGTAGGCTAGTTTAAAAATGCTGTTCATTAGGGCGCTGACAGGGTGAAAGCACAGACAATGCTTGTCAGATCTTTATGAGGAGAGTGACAGCTACAGGTACATCCTGAAGTCGGGGTCTAAAAACTGTCTAGCTTTAAAGGGGTTCAATTCAAGATAATAGTATCTGCTTTGTGTAGTTCTGTCACACATGTTGGCCTCGCCTTTATGAAAAGTAGCTAAAGGCTAAGCCCATTTCCAATGGAAACTCTTAGGGCTCTCTAGGCCTTTTATCTATGTGTAAAATTAACAGAAAATCGTCAGAAAAAGCTAGCAAATTTATTATCCTACTCTTTGCTGTTTGAATAGTGTTTGTCTGTTTATCTATGTGTTGGCAGAGCTATCACTCTAGAAAAAAAAGATAAAATATAGATACAAGGTCTCCAGCCTCTGGCACGCAAGTAGGGAATGTGAAGGAAATCAGCATCAGGAAGCTGATGGTTCATTTGGGACTCTGTATTTTCCCACCATTTTTGCCCACATTATGTCAAAAGGGGCATGTTTTTGTAGAGCGTACTGATGCGTGCAAGGTGCACGTTTCAGGAAACTTGATACCAGATGGACGTGCATGGCTCGTTTTTGGCTGCCAAACACTTACATGGATGGCTGCACACTATAGGTGTACTGAAGATTTCTTGGTTAAGTTCTATTAAGCTTTAGGCTAAGTGTGCCAGTCATGTGGGTCAAAATGAAGTTATGTGCATCCAACCTGAAACTAAAACATTTTAACGGTTGCTTTGGTTTATTTCTTCCCTCTGATCCCCCTATCAACAAGAGCTCTATGGCATATGCATATCACGCTCACGCTGAGTCCAGGAAGGCTTAGGGCTCCCTTGTCCAGCAAGTCTGTGAGGGCTTTCATGTGAGCTTTTAGAGGCATAAAAGTGGACTTTTGTAGAGAGATTTCCCATAGTTCTTTACTTTACTGATAGGATATCATAAAATGTGCCAAGAAAACTGTAAACATGATGCAAACAAAAATGTAGGTATTTCTGTGTAAGTTATCACACATTAAAATAATTTGCTACGTTAAGAGTAGCTAAGAGTTGTTAAGAGTCTCTTCCATAACTCCCTTATAAGTGCTTTCTAACCCCTGTGCCCTTGTGAGTGCACTTAAACACACTGAGCACTTCAGGCAACATCAGATTATGTAAACCAAAGTTTGTGAGGGCTCAGTCTGTGAGTAAACTAAACTAGCTGATCTGCAATATGTTATTACTCAATACTCTGAGCAACTATTATTATTATTATTACTATTATTATTATCATCAGGCCTGCTTAAGGGCAAGTGCGTTCAGTTTAAATACTCTGCTCCCGCTCAGATCCTGCCCCCTACTCGTAGGTGCTACGCATCACCAAGTAACAAGTTAAAGTAGAGGAGGGCATGTTAAGATGACTAATGAAATAGGACCCGGACATTGGGATTAAGCCCTACAGTCACTTAGCGACTTCAGATCTAGTGCTGTTCCCAATCCTGGTCCTCAGGGACCTGGAGTAGTGCTACTTTTGTTTCCTACCAGGTAGCTAATTGCATCCACTCTGGGTCCATTGGTGTAAGTCAGTCCCTGGTTAGATGGCTAGAATGAAAACCAGCAGGGATCTGGGTCCTGAGGAGGAGGATTGCCTTACATGTATACACCTGCAGTACTCCAGACCCAGAGGTCCAGATTTGAGAACCACTGATCTACACTGTTTTGATCAAAATATCTAAAAATAGACAGTAAAACTTTGTCAAAACGGTGGGAAGTGTCAGCGCGGGAAGGGGAAGGGGCAACAATAGGAAAGACAGGCGATGACCCCTGCAACTAACCCTTACCTTGGTGGGGCATTGTTATGGTGTCGTTGGTATTGCCGGAGCCCACATTGTAAATGACAACTGCAGAGGCGTTGTAGCTTGCAGCGTTACGGATTTTCTCTCGAAATGTACAATTCCCCGCAACAACCAGTGCTACCCAAGCACGGCTCTGAGAGATGAGCGGGAATTTGACGTTTGGGTCACAAGCTTGTCTGTCCTGCAAGAGAGACGGCACGAGAACAAGTCCTCTGGCTTCCCTCTTCGGCGACTGCTCGCCATATCGACCACACTCGGTTTTCTCTGTTTTGATTTCTGAAGTGACGGGGTCTAGATAGGTAATGTTGACGAATGCGGTGTACCATTCCTCCTTCTCTGCAACAGTGAAGTCCATGCACAGCAAATGAACAAAACAAAACGATAGCAACCACGTCGAGAGAGCAAGACTGCGGCAAGCTGGGATGAGGGACACTGCCATTGTGCGACCGAGGGTGACGAGAGCTCCCGTGTCCTCCAGTTAGCCTGGCGAGGGGAAACTCGTCCCTCTCTTATTTACAAAGTCAGAGGTAAATGTGTTCGTCAGACTTACGCAATACATGTAAATGTATTTGTACGTTTCATAACAACCGGGCACAAGTACCGACCTTCGCTGGAAAGGTTTCCAGAGAGTTGTGCGCGTAAGCTTCTACACCTGCAGGAAGAGACGACGGTGTGTTGTTGTTCACTGTAAGCTGTTTTCCCTTCTGACTCGGGATTGGCTCACAGGTCAAACACGTGACTTGGGCGTAGAGTCAACAGGAGGGTAGCTTACCATAAGTATTCTCGAAAATCACTCAGAAATAAATGTCCTGCCAAGCACCGCTAAACAAATATATGTATATAAACTGTACTTCCTGTAATGATCACCCTGAAACAATATTACTTTTATTTTGGGATTTATCGAGCACATCTGCGATAACTTTGTCCTAATGGTTTCTTTGAGTATAATAGAAGCAAGGAAGGGGAAACAAATGGGTTTTTAAAAATGTATTTTATTGACTTAATTTCAATGTTTTATAAAAATACTAAACAATATATAAATACTATCCTATACACTTGTCACACACTCAAGCTGTGAAATTGACGGATATGTGTCTTTATTTTAAGGTCTTCTTGTTGGTTACTATGACTGCATGCTATGTATAATTGTCTTTTTTCTATTAAAAAATAGGTACACACTCGGGTCTTTGACTCCATGAGATCAGGTCCAACGTGTGTTCCAAAAACAGAAACTCGACGTTCGTTTACAGCAAGGCAGTTTGAAAACAACAGTTTGAAAGTGTCCAGTGAAATTGGACAATTGGAAAATTGGAGACAACTCTTGATAGACACATCTTGATGAATATGGACCTGAAACACTCAGAGCTGCAGACCTAACGTAAAGCATGCATAGGAACTCAAACGTAGGAACGACGGGCCGTTTATCCGTTTCCCCCCGAACACTTTTTTACGCCGCACCGCGCAGCAGTTACAGTGTGGAATTTTTCTCTTAGGTAAAATTTTACGAAACAGGTGTGAATTATGAACGGCACTCGCATGACACATCAGGGGACATAAATTTCGCTGCTAACCAGTTTATTTCTTGTAATACGGTGGTTATCGACCAAGTTAGTCTGATATACGTTAGTTACTAACTGTTAAGTTACGTGTCTCTTCATGTCAGGCCAACCAAAACTCTGAGTAGGCTGGAGTAGCTAACGCTATTAGCTGATGAAGAATGTAATGCGTTTGTTAGATGTGTCAGTGATCAACCTTGTCGTTTATAGTTATTGTTTCTCCACGCCATCTGTTCAGATATGAGTCAAAAGACCTACTTAAAGTTAGTGAAAGTTATCCTCAGTTAGGTGACGTTAGCTCGCTGGCATCTAATCCAAAGCATTTATTCCTTGTTTTCAGGTCAAGCAACGCCAACGTTACATTTCCCCTGTGAGTAGCGTGTTGCACTCGTGCACTCAGAATGCCCAAAAAGAAAACCGGTGCCCGGAAAAAGGCTGAGAATCGGAAGGAACGAGAGAAACAAAGTCGAGCCAACCGGGACCATGTTGAAGTAGCCAAACACCCTTGCAACTTTGCCATGGTATGTAGCTAAACCACATTGGTAGTTGTAATACCATATAATTAAACCCGCATGACGCAATCAATAAGAAATATCATTTAGAATTAAATATATCTTACTTTTAATTGCATCTTTACTGCAGTTCGTAGTTTTCATTGCTGATGAAAAATCCTAATTGTATGATTGCTTTCATCGCCCTCATTATCACTATTGCATATTGCTCCGTAGGAATGTGACAAATGTCAGAGGTAAGTAACTTAATCTGATTACAGTATTTTTCCCCCCAGTACAAGTAGACTAATGTTGGTCATCCAGTTTACAAACTGATTTGATTTGATTTTATTCCCCTGCATCTCCACCTGGTAGACGACAGAAGAACAGAGCTTTCTGCTACTTCTGTGGCTCAGTGCAGAAGCTGCCCATGTGCGCTCAGTGTGGTGAGTGGTCAGCATTGAAAAGTGACTGGGTTTTATACCTGTCAATGGATGTAGGTATATTGTTCTTGTTGATACTGTTATGCAGCAGCATAACAGTATCAACAAGAATGTACAAAATACAAGGAAAAGTACAAAATACAAAAAACAAGTACTAAAAAATGAAATACTAAAAAACAACTTAATGGATTTATCAAAAATTAAATATGGACTGACATTTAACTCTGACACTATTAATTTAAAGATGTGGTCTCATTCTTAATGTTCTTGTTGAAAGGCAAAACCAAATGTATGAAGTCATCCGATTGTGTCATCAAACATCCTGGGATCCACAGCACCGGAATGGCCATGGTGGTAAGATACCAATATTTTCGGACTGATATACTTGTGTGGCGACAATGAGTAGCACCTATTCTGCACAGTGAGCAGTTCGGTAGTTACAGTATGTCTACTTAATTATGCTTTCTACATTCATAATGCAACATGAATTATGACAGCTCTGGCACATCTATTTCTTTTGATTCTCTTCTTGATCACAAGGGGGCAGTGTGCGACTTCTGCGAAGCCTGGGTCTGCCATGGCAGGAAATGTCTAAGCACCCATGCCTGTCTATGTCCTCTGACTGATGCAGATTGCATTGAGTGTGACCGCTGTGTCTGGGACCATGGTAAGACCCCTAATTAATTGAAATTCATCATATCACATCAGTTTCACATGAGACCCACCGCTGTTTTAACTTCCTGAAAAGGTGGGCGAATTTTCCGCTGCTCCTTCTGTCAGAACTTCCTGTGTGAGGATGATCAGTTTGAGCACCAGGCAAGCTGCCAAGTCCTTGAGGCAGAAACATACAAATGTGAGTCATTTGTTCACTCATGTGTCACTCATTTTTGTGGTTAATGGGGAATGTTACTGTGTACTACAGCCTTTCCAGAGGGTATGTTTGGTAGAGAGAATGTGTTCATTGTTTCACATTTTTCTTTGGATTCTCACACATTCCAATTTAGGTGTTTCCTGCAACAGGCTGGGGCAACATTCCTGCCTGCGTTGTAAGGTGAGGGGACTAGATATTCTTACCTTTTTTTAAAAACACACTTGATGTAGCCGATTGTGTGAAACGCCAGTTATTACCAGCATAGGTATCTGCACTTAAATCTGCACTATATGCAAGATTTTCTTTAAATAAAACTCGTCTTAACAGCTTGAATCACAGATTGGTGCTGCAATAGAAAAACCCTCTTGTTACACATGAAGTGGCAAAATACAACACTTTCTAGCAGCGAGGGAGAAAAATTCAGAAATCATATTGCTCTCTCCACAATCAAGTAAAAACCAGTTCAGCCCAATGACGGCAATAAAAAGCCATCAGTTAAATGCAACTTCATAAAATGAGTTATTAACTGTTGAAGACAGTTTGTTTATCACTTTTGTCTTTATTCTAGACCTAAGGAAAATAGTCAGAATAGTTTTGTCAGACTGTACATAGGATGTGAAAAGTTCCATGACATAAGCACAGCCAAACCATTTAATCAACAAAATCTGAAAATCAACTTTAAATTCAACAATGCAAGACAGCTAAATGGGACATAGATGATCTCTCCTCTTAGTTTTAATTAAAAGTGCAGCTGGTGAATTCAACAAGTTACAGAAGAGAAAGAACAGTTGTGGCAAGAGTACAGAGCATTGCAATAGACAGTACAAGTCCCTACAAATTAAGGCATGAACCTTTTTCTCAGAAAAGAATTAACGGCTTAATTACCTGGTGTAAACAAGCCAGTACAACTCCTTGGACTTCATTCTCATTCTCATAATTCATAATTGGAATCAAAAATGTGCATCAAGATCATGTGTGACCCCTGGGGATCAATAAAGTATGTGTGTGTATGGTCTAGTGTTAAACTGAAATTCATGTGACAGTCCTTTTAATTCAACTCTTTTCCAGGCATGTTATTGTGATGACCACGCCAGGAGTAAGGTTTTCAAACAAGAGAAAGGCAAAGCACCACCTTGTCCTAAGTGTGGCCATGAGACCCAGGAGACCAAAGACCTGAGCATGTCCAGTGAGTTACCGATAAACCATTTTAAATAATAACAATTGTTGAAGCCTTCCTTCATTTCAGTATAGCTGACAAATGGAGGAAGTTGCAATAGCCTAGAGTTCCTCCCCGAATTGCTGGGACACGTGGTAAAGAAGAACCAAAAAGAATGTAAAAGAGAAACAAGTAACTATATTATAAGCTCAGAACAACGACGCTCTAACTGTAACAAACAAGAATTGTAACAATGTGGGCCAATAATTGTGACAACCATCTACTCTTAGATTTAACCTTGAATACATGAGAAATAATACACACATACACTACCGCTCAAAAGTTTGGGGTCACCCAGAAAATGTCATGTTTTCCATGAAAACTCACACTTAGAAAATATATTCAAGACACTGACAAGGTTAGAAATGATTTTTACTTGAAATAATAATTTTGTCCTTCAAACTTTGCTTTCGTCAAAGAATCCTCCATTTGCAGCAATTACAGCGTTGCAGACCTTTGGCATTCTAGCTGTCAATTTGTTGAGGTAATCTGAAGAAATTTCACCCCATGCTTCCTGAAGCATCTCCCACAAGTTGGATTGGCTTGATGGGCACTTCTTACGTACCATACGGTCAAGCTGCTCCCACAACAGCTCAATAGGGTTGAGATCTGGTGACTGCTGGCCACTCCATTATAGACAGAATACCAGCTGACTGCTTCTTCTTCTTTGCCCATCTTAATCTTTTCCTTTTATTGGCCAGTCTCAGAGATGGCTTTTTCTTTGCTACTCTGCCTAGAAGGCCAGCATCCTGGAGTCGCCTCTTCACTGTTGACGTTGGGACTGGTGTTTTGGGGGTACCATTTAAAGAAGCTGCCAGTTGAGGACCTGTGAGGGGCCTGTTTCTCAAACTAGAGACTCTGATGTACTTGTCCTCTTGTCCTCTTGCCCCGGGGCCTCCCTTCTCTTTCTGTTCTGGTTAGAGCCAGTTTGCGCTGTTCTGTGAAGGGAGTAGCACACACTGTTGTGTAATCTCCAGTTTCTTGGCAATTTCTCTGGAATAGCCTTCTTTTCTCAGAACAAGAATAGTCTGATGAGTTTCAGAAGAAAGTTATTTTTTTCTGGCCATTTTGAGACAGTCATCTGTCTCAATGCTGATGCTCCAGATATTCAACTAGCCAATTAGCCTTTTAACACGATAAACTTGGATTAGCTAACACAATGTGCCATTGGACCACAGGAGTGATGGTTTCTGAAAATGGGCCTCTGTACGCCTATGTAGATATTCCATTAAAAATCAGTCGTTTCCAACTATAATAGTCATTTAACACATTAACAATGTCTAGACTGTATTTCTGATCAATTTAATGTTATTTTAATTGAAAAAAATTGATTTTCTTTCAAAAATAAGGACATTTTTAAGTTACCCCAAACCTTTGCGCGGTAGTATACATACACTGTATATTGGAGTTGCTAATGGCCCCAAAATCACA
>CABFOQ010023953.1:0-11802 GCA_900660455.1 Gephyroberyx darwinii
ATCTATATCTGCTGGTGTGTAGTTTGAATCTGCGTGGTTACAGAACTTTAGTATCCACCCATCGTGTGTGTGTGTGTGTGTGTGTGTGTGTGTGTGTGTGTGTGTGTGTGTGTGTGTGTGTGTGTGTGTGTGTGTGTGTGTCTATATCAAATTCAGTTGTTTGAATTTCTTTAATCCTGCAGGCTAACGTTGATAAAACACTGAGCGGTTTCAGCCAAACTGAAGCTGCCATGCAGGCCCAGGTTCCTCATATCGTGGCAAATGTAAGAAAAAGTTCAGACTTTTTATTGTGGACTTCCTCGTTTAATCATTGTCCTGGAGAAATGGCTCATGTTTCACCCTCTCCCAGGTCTCCCAGTGTATCCTAGAGAAAGCAGAGCAACTCCTGTTACGCTACTTGGACTGGGCCCGTCATTCGGTGGGTGAAGCAGCAATACCGACCACAACACAGCCACAGTCAGACTATTACACAAATTTGAGGATCTGTAATGGACCGTCGACACACACTATGTACAGTGCAAAAAATGTTCTAAATGAGTTGTTTAGTCTTATATTCAGTGTTAAAAAGGGGTAAGTAAATAAGATTTTTACTGCCCTGGGTCACTTGCTATTTTCTCTCCCAGCTTTTCTGTCACTCACCACTGCATATTACCCAATAAAGCCTTGATCCATTAAACTGGATAATAATCATTTTAAACTGGTGATTCTATTCTTGTTTGTAGATCTTGGATGAGGTTATGGGCTGCCGCTGGCTTGTAAGATCGGTGGACAATGTCTATACTGCAGTATGCCTAAATGTGATCGACCCATGGGTGAGTGAAATATCTTCATTACATTCAGATTTTACATGTTAGGAATGTAGTTGACTTGCAATGGGTGCAACAGCAGAATGAGCGTCAATTCCTACTGTGTATGATTGATTTTACAAGCAATAAAGAAAAGCGCAAGTGTCAAAGCCTCAGCTGGCTGACAATAGATGTAATGGATGATCATGCATGATGTAGGAGTGCTTTTTCAACTCAATAGAGGAGGAGGATATGGGAGAGGGGACCACAATTCAGAGTGGGAGACTCTTCAGTTTTAAAATACCCTGCAATGCTAATGGATTATTTGTCTGTCAGTGGTTATAAATACTCTAAATGTCACTGAGAGCAGACCAGCAACTCCATACTAAGTGTGTCTTCATTTCTGTAGAATGCCTTTTGGCTGTGTCTGGGTTGGTGCTCTGTGTTCTTGGTTCCTGAAATGGTTCTCAGCATCTACGTAGTAAGACGCCTGAGACCAAACCCACCCACGCCGACTTTCATCGGGTAAGAGCAACTTTCACAGCAACACAATCGATTTTACCGAAAGGTATCATTGTCCCCCATATGATGCAATGGATCGAATAGTATCAAACTGATGTAAGTTATCTGAGGATAGGGTCTTTTTAAATTGTTTTTCTGAAAATCCCTGGAAATGCTCGAGTTTTTTTTGTTTGTTATATGTGGTGGTTAACCTTGTGGCAATCCCCAACTAGAGTTCACAGTTAACTGTAACCCTATTATGTCTTGCTGCAGGAAAGACACATTCATCCTGGCTGATATTCACCCAGAGAAGAAGCAGCACATGGGGGGAAAGCCAACAGAAGAGCATCACTCAGAGAAGACCAATTCCAACGTCTATATGACTTTAGATGAACTGCATGACATGAATGTCAAAACTGGAAAAATGAAAGACCACCTAGAAAAACACTGAGAATGCACAACTACAGAGATGAAGGAAGGTCATGTGACTTAAAAGGATCCTGTTACACTGTTAGATATTCTTGAGTATCATCAATCTGTGATGTTCAATGCATTCCAGGAATTATTTTGTAATGAAGTGTTCTTGGTGTACCTTCTTTCCTTCAACCTGCCTCATCTTCTCCTTCAGTTAGTGTTTTCCTACGTTTCCCAGAATGCCTTTCAACAACCCCCAAGAGAAGGGACACAAACTTGTTGCAGTCAGTGCGTGTAGGTGGACAGAGCAATAACCACCCCTTACTCAAAATACAAAAATACTCTCTTCAGACAAACAAATCTCTTTTTTGCACCCTTTATTTTCTCCCTTTGTATACAATCTGACTGAGCCTTTTCCAGCCGTATGAGCCCTAACACCTCAGAGTAGTATTTTCTTCATCTCTTAAGAAATAAGGAAGATCTCAATTTTGTATTGTTTTGTGATCACATACATCTGAAATGTTTCCCTAAACCCCCCTTAGGAGCAAGGAGGAGACAACACATTCTTGAGACTTTGAGATAAATTTGAAGATGCTAACATATATAATGGTAATTAGCGCCTACTATATGGCTGCTGCCTCCATGGCTTCAATAGGAAAACGCAGCAGTATGTGAAACATGTTTGAAAAGAATCTAAAATCGGGGTCATAAAACATCATACTTTCTTTCTTCTAATCTCACGGTCTCATGCATGGAGACATATTAGGGAGAGTTAGAGACACTTTTTAAGGTAGTTTGCAAGCTAGCATTAAAGAGACATTCAACATTGTGGGTTAGGGTTTGAGCTGTAAACATATTTGTGGTAGGGTTAGGGTTAACATTTCCGATATAATTTCAGCAGGCCGCTTTCTGGGCCAAAACATACATTAGTAAAAATACATCTCGTCCTCCTTAGGTTGAAGATTTCAGCTCTACTATGCTCTACTAACCTACCTGCATAGTCATGGTCTGGCTGAGAGTAGAGCTCCAAAGTTATCAGATAGTTCTCTCTCTTTGGTAGACGGTCGATTGCTTCAACAGTAAAACCTTTTGGTAAATGCTGAAGTTTTTACAGGAGGAAAACCATTCCATCTTTGCTCCAGTATCTCATATGATACTGGCCTTTGAAATAAACTTCCAGCTTACTGTATTGCTAGCATCAATATACAATAAAAATTTTAAAAAAGAATGATGACAGGCTTGGATTGCCTTTCTGCCAGTGACTATGATGCACTGATAGTGCCATCTGCTGGAGATAACAGGCATTACTCTCAGGGTTTACCTGCACCAGGATGCCCAGTGTCACATCATCAGGATGAGTGCACCTTTTTTGTGTGAGGGTTTTCCAGATGTAAATAGTAGAAAATATATATGAAAGGAGGGATTTCTGCCAGATGCCAAGCACTCTTTCTGACTCCCATTGTACCCACATAATTTTCTGTGACGGTGATTATAATCTACATTCTTGGTTTACTAAGCAGCTTTGAAGGGACTTTGCTAAATTTGACCCCGTAAATCTTGCAAACAATAGTCACTGACGGGAAACACAAGACCTTGGGAGCAGATGGCATTAATCCCTGTGAAATGTATGCTTGGAGATGTCCATTCTATCATTAGATTATTTTAAAGCCATTTCTGCTTCATTTGATGACGTTTCTCGTAATTCTCTGGATGTCACAACTATTTGCTCTGTCAGTCTTCTTGTCAGTGGCCAATTTAGAGCCTCGTTGTCAAGCTACATCGGCGATGCAACGGGACTGATTGTTGCAGACAAAGTTGTTTTATTGTCAGCTAAGTAAGGCGAATCCAATCACCACCAATGCACCACCAATGACCAACCAATAATGTGTTAAACACCACCCACATGTGTTTGATTGACAGCCTCATTATCATAGCAGGAAGAAATACAGAAATCATTTTGGGATAAAACTAGGATCAAAACCGGAAGAAATGTGGAACCAAAACCGAGATCACATGCAGCTACTACTGCTGCATAAAGATATAGGGGGAAATACTAGTATTAAGCCTTAGCCCACTGAGTTATTGCAGAGATGGTCACTATTTTGTTCTTTCTTGAGTGGATGATGAATACAATGGAATTGATTCCAAAAAGAGATATTCATCATTTTAAAAATGTGACACCACTCTTACAAAACGGTTGCTAGCATCACAGTAAAATTCGCTGTGCGTTGTGAAGTGTTTATCTTTGCTCACTTACTTACAAAGTGGTAATATGTTAACATTTATAATCTTCAAAATATTGCATAGTGGTTTGTTATGAAGCCTTTACTGAACTTTACTAAACGTAGGATCAGCTTCAAAACAATCAAAACAATATCAAGTCATCAATAAGCAATATCAAAATATCAGTGATGGAAATTAGCTTAAATTTGAATTATTGTGCTAAATTACAACTCATATATTTGTGTTTGTCTCTGTCCCTAAACCAAATACAACACAAATACAGCCCAAAGGTACCCAATGGTATGAAATTATCCTTGGGAAAAAAGGCATGTAGTAATGCAAAAACTGCTGGACAGTGTAATAATAATAATGTAATAGTATACAAATATACTATGATGTTCCTCAAATCACACATCACAAAGCTAATAAACCTCTTGACAGATAACATCTAACATCTGCTAACATCTTCAGACTGTAATATATATTTTTAAATGTAATCATTACCAGTTAACATACTAATGTATTACATTAGATGGGGAAAAATATTGCAATATCAGGCTTTATTACAGTTTTGAATGATTTAGAGGGACATTTTATCGCATTTTGACAAGTGATTACATTATCAGGCAGTTATTACATCATCACTTACAAGCTACAAGGCAAATAAAAAGTCAAAAACCTTTACAACAATATTAGTCAATTTTCAAATGTTTAGATTTCCATCTTTCATTTTGGGCCCGTCATCCTCCCATGTGGTTTGCATGACGAATCCAGTTCCCACGTACTTCTCATGACACCCTACATTGGCAAGACTAGTTTAAGTCTGGTGGCTCTATTTCAATGTCACTGCTTTAACAAGCTAAAGCCTTAATTGTGTCAACCAATTAGCACTGGTTGGCACAAGAGGGGGTTAATAAAGGCTAGTATGTGGTTAATAATGTCACAAGCCAATGGCCTTGTAGAATGTCACTTCTGGTCAGGCCGCCCTTTTAATCATCAGGACAATAATCTGATATCCAATAAGAGGATTCACATCCCATGCAAAGACATGTCAGGTAGATGACTTGTTTTGAATGGGAAAGCACACCTTTTTAATCACTACTCCTTGTTAGTCAAGTCAATGTCTCACTCCGTAGGTGCCCAACACATCATAGCCTTACAGCTGACAAAGCAGATTATTTGTAATAGTCTGTGGCCATGACTCATTTCATGCCCGCAAAACTCTGCAACACCCCCCAATCAGGAAGTAGGCTAATGCTTAAGGCCTTTATCCTCTTTTATGTATCCACTCCCTCTTTGCTCCCCTTCAGTATGGGGGGGTCCCTAGAGCAATGCACACTAATAAACAAGCAGGTCATAGTCAAATGCAATAATTCACTGAAATAAAAGCCACCTTATGTTTTGTAATTTTTCAGCAAAAATCATCACATACTGTATTGTTTTTGCTCAGAGAACATGAAAGTACAAGATAAGCAGTGGTGTTTTCCAATCATAGCCTTTGAATATGACTTCCTTTGGGTAATCTATGGGGATTATACATAGATTAATGACTAAGAGTGCAGTGCCTATGCATTCATAGATGGATGTGATGAATACAACATTGATTGCTGTTTTTATTGTCTTTAAATCACCCAAAGCAGCAATCGCATATTCTCAGCACTACACATATCAACTTCGTACACTATTTGACAGATTTACTTTAAAGGAGGTAACTTCATGAGGGGCATTCATTGAGATATGCCACATAGCCAACGTCACTTCTGCCAGGGAGCTCAGCGAGGATAATGGTATTTAGGCGTCCTGTAAGCACGCGGATCCTCTCAGTCAGCAACATTAATGGGGCCATGAGGCATCCTGCTCATGTCCTCCATGCTTAAGCAAAGGGGGTATTAGACAGCAGTAATGCTGGCAGGTCTGAGTGGGTTGTCTGCCGTGTAGCCTGGGGCATCGTCGTGGGGAGCACCAGCATGGCGCGCAACTTGTGGAGCAGGAGACGGAGCCTGTTCCCCAACTTTAAAGTCACCGACCCAGATGATGACCGGAGGGCCTCGGTGGACAGCATGCTTCCGTTTGCCAAGGACAGTTGCGTCAAGACATGGAACTCAATGCAGGATCTGAGCAGGGACATCTACGACATTTACGCCGAGTATGAAAATGAAGAGGATGACGAATCGCCACAGACCTTCTCCAAACAGGTTTCAGCCGCCAAGAAAAACTATATGATCAACATCAATGTCGGGGGGAAGCCCTACCAGATAGCCTACAGGATGGCCGCCAAGTACCCCAAGACCAGAATAGGGCGCCTCGCCACCTACACAGACCACAACATGAAGCTGGACCTGTGCGACGACTACACTGTGACCAACAACGAGTACTTTTTCGACAGGGACCCGGACGTCTTCCACAGCATCTTCAACTTCTACAGGACTGGCGTGCTGTGGATCAAGGACGAGTTGTGCCCGCGCAACTTCCTGGAGGAGATCAACTACTGGGGGGTGAGGATCAAGAACACCCACCGCTGCTGCCGCATCTCCTTCGAGGAGAGGCAGGATGAACTGAACGAGCAGCTGAAGATCCAGAGGGAGCTGGAGGCTGAGGTGGAGATCGAGGAGAATGAGGAGCTCTTCCAAGACATGTTCATGGGCCAGAGGCGCCGGACCATCTGGAACCTGATGGAGAAGCCCTTCTCCTCTGTCCTGGCCAAGCTGATGGCAGTGGCCTCCAGCCTGTTTGTCCTGATCTCCCTGGTGGCCATGACTCTCAACACGGTGAAGGAGATGCAGTATACAAACACCAAAGGTCAGCTCAGCGGGAAGACCTACTGCGAGTACGTGGAGTCCATGTGCATTGCCTTCTTCACCATGGAGTATCTGCTGCGTCTGGTGTCCACACCTGACCTCAGAGCCTTCAGCAGGAGCGTGCTCAACACTGTGGATCTGATCGCCATCTTCCCTCAGTATCTGCAGCTGATCCTGGAGTTCTTTGACAACGAGGAAAACTACATGAAGCACGAGGCTGACATGCAGGCGGTGGGCCAGGTGGGGAAGCTGGGGCAAGTGCTGCGAATCATGAGACTGATGCGAATCTTTCGTATCTTGAAGCTGGCGCGACACTCGACGGGCCTGCGGGCTTTCGGCTTCACCCTGCGTCAGTGTTACCAGCAAGTGGGCTGCCTCTTCCTTTTCATTGCCATGGGCATCTTCAGCTTCTCTGCCATGGTTTACACTGTGGAGCATGACATGCCACAGACCAACTTCACTAGCATTCCTCATGCGTGGTGGTGGGCAGCCGTAAGTGATCTATACAAGTATAACATGCATTAGCTGTTTTTAACAGTTCAATCTTTGGACAGGTAACATGTTTAGAGTTGCATTCCTGAATGGTGTCTCAGCTCTGTAATGCTATTAGATTAATCTACAAGAATACCTGGCACAAAAACACAATGAGGTGAGCTCCTCCTCTGGTCGTGTCACCTCACTGTGTGTGCGTGTGTGTGTGTGTGCATGTGTGTGTGTAACTCAATGGGAACAGTATGGCACAAACTGTCAGGGTTAGGCATTTATTGGACATTGGTCAGGTTCAGTAGGTGTATAATGAATGAATGTAAGTCTCACAAGTATAGTCGTATGCATTTTGAGGCAGAGAATGATGCAATAGCAATATAAAAGATATATAAAATCAATATTGAATCAATATTTTCTTTCAAGTGAAGAAAAGTAAAAAAAGAATGTATTGATAAAGTGCTTTTAACAAAGTAGATTTAACACAAAGAATTTTATGGAGCAGGGAGTGCATGACCACAGATGAAAACGAGAGAGAGCACAAACACACTATAAAGTTTGAGCTATGAAGCCAGTGGTTTGTTGTGGTTTGTGTGTGTGTGTGTGTGTGTGTGTGTGTGTGTGTGTGTGTGGAAAGAAAAGAAAAGAAAAGAAAAGAAAAGAAAAGAAAAGAAAAGAAAAGAAAAGGAAAGGAAAGGAAAGGAATGGTTGGCATGGTCAAGGTAGTTTGTAATTACAGTTCAACCAATAGTGATTTTTAAAATCCATTTCCAATATTTAATTGAAGCTGATGATAGCAATAGCTGATATTTCTTGCCAATATTCAATATCTTTAAAAAAGTATTCACGCTTCCTTGAGAATTTTATTGTCAGCATTTAGACCTTGGGACTCAAGGTCCCAGGACAACAACGAGATACAACAAAATAAAATAATAATGTGAATCATATCCATCGTTGATTTAACCTGGTTGCTCAATTTCTCAGTGACTTGGGTCAATGTTAGAATAACTTGTACTCCAGATATCATGTGTGTACATTTTCAAGTAAAATAAAGTAGAATATCCCGTGACGTCAGGTCGTTTGTAAGTGAACTAGTATTGCTCAGTCAAAGAGGGAGGTGGCAGCTGAACCTTTTCATGTTTTTTGTGAGCAGAAGTATGAAAGTATGTTTATCAGTTTATTCATGGCTACTTTTGCATGCCAGCGTAACTTGGCTATTGGCCTTATTCAGGTTAAGGTCTAGGTTCAGCATGGTCCCTGACTGCTCTCTCTCCCCGCAGGTCAGCATCTCCACAGTGGGTTACGGGGACATCTACCCTGAGACCGCACTGGGTCGCATCTTTGCGTTCGTCTGCATCTCTTTTGGAATCATCCTCAACGGCCTGCCCATATCCATCCTCTTCAACAAATTCTCAGACTATTACTCTAAACTCAAGTCAAATGAATACACAGCCAACATGAAGAAGCGAGGCAAAGTGAGATTTGTCAAGAGGACGGCGAGGAGATTCAACCTTTGCTGTGGCAGCAGCAGTCCTCACCCATACTGATTTCTTATTTGACTTGGGGGAGGTTTCACACAAAATGCTCGACTGGGAAACCGGCTGTAAATTATTTATTGTTCATTGATTTTCCCTGCATTGCCTGCACTGCACAGAGACATAACTGCTTGATCTGTGGACTCCTAAAAAACATGTGCTTTTGTATTCAGAAAACCACATTATTATGTTAGCAAATGATGGTAGTCCTCTTCAAAAGCGTATAAAAGAAAAACTCATCAGAATTCACAGATTTTCATGTTAGATAGAATACAAGAAAAAAATGAAATAATATCCACAGATTACATTTAGTCCTGCTCTTCACCTATAAATAAATAAAATGTTTGCATTGCTTCATTATGTTTTCTAAGACATATTTTATTTTTATCAGCATGTGCCCTTGTTTTCTATTTAAAATGTTTTTTCTTTTTTACATAAACATGGAATAAAGTTTGATAAGACAGAACTTATAAAACCATAAAAATGTAAGTGTATGGACTAATGAGCTTACGATCCTACTGAATTTGACTTCCACAAATGAAAATGTTGTTAATGTTATTGCCAACACCCTTCTGGTTGGTTTTATGAATGAAGTCTGTTAGTAGCAGAGAAATAAAGAAATAGACATTAGTATCAATCAGAGCTTCCATAAGACCTATATGTTTTTGCTGAGCTACAACTCTGTTATAAAGAGTAGACAATACTGTATACCTAAGTGGGTTTTCATGTTGGGGAAGTTTGCCCCTCATACCCAGGGATTTCAGAAAAGAGCATTAGTTCCTTTCCAGCTGCAGCGGTGATTTCTAAATCTGTAGAACAAATAATGGGAACCTCCAGTGGCTCGCAAAGGCGCTAAACCTCCAGACCCTGGTGCTGCTTGTTGGGTGTTTGCATGCATAATCCAATAGTTTACACGCACAAGTTGACCATTCAATGCTGTCTGATGCTTTGCTGTTTTAAATAAATACCATACTGCTCATGAAGAGATTGTCATCATTGATTGAATACAGATTCCTAATTGCAGGGCCAGGACAGGCCTATTCAGCTGCATGGATCTCTACTGCCCTCTTCTGGACGTTCTCTGCTGTTACAAAAAGCCAGTTGGTTTGCAGGGAACAAAGTGCTCATTCTCAATCCTGTTTCTCTTGTTACTACTTCAGACACGTTTGATGACACCTGTATACTTTGGTTCCTGATCAGCTGTTTCATACTTAACACACATCCACTAAGTGAATGATACATTTTAGTTAATGTTTTACAGCAAATAAAACATTGGAAAAAAATCTAGTAATTTTTACCACCTAAAACCTGAGATAAATGGTACTTTATAGTAGTATTTATCACCTGAAAGCTGAGGTGAGCAGTATTTTTTAGTTTTACATCTAAAAATTGAGGTGAGTAGTATTTATAGCCACCACATAAAAGGTGAGGCGAACAATATTTTCTAGTTGTAAATGTCACCTGAAAGCTGAGGTAGTCAGTATTTTGTAATTAAAAAGTTCTTATGGTAAATAAGAACTTTTTAATTACAAAATACTGATCATGGGAACTTTACTTACTTTCCTCATGGGAAGTTAATGCATCGTGAGCAGGGACGTACGTGTCACAGGTCTCCCGCAGAATTTGGTCATCTATACCAAATTCAAAATGTCAAAGTTAATAGAGTAGGTAGTGGACAGAGGAGAGAAATTGTGCTGACAAGGTTAAGATTGGGGCACTGTGCACTAAACAAAACACTGAGAATGGTAGGGAAACACCAGACAGGCTTGTGTGAGGGATGTCAGGAAGAGGAGTCAGTGGAGCACATAGTTCTGAGTTGTAGGAGGTATGGGGCAGAGAGAGAGGTGATGAGGAATAATCTGAGGAAGTTAGGGGTGCAGGAACTCACATTAAAAGGATTACTGAGCATGGGTGAGGGAGCACAGGTCAGGGTACTGCTAGCTTTCTTAAGGGATACAGTTGTTGTTTTTTTTATAGGATATAATGTAGTTTAGGGTGTCTGAGTGCGTATGCGTGTAAGTGAAGGGTTTGGGATTTAGATTGTCGATTGAAGTTTATTGTCTGATCCACACTCCGGAGCAGAAGTTGGCGGTAATGCACCAATAAGCTGGATGCCAACCGCCGTAGAAGAAGAAGAAGGAGGAGGAGGAGGAGGAGGAGGAGGAGAAGGAGAAGAAGACCGCCTTTGACGTGCTTCTCTAGGGTGTTTTTTTTCCTCCGGGGCTGCAACTGGATACTATTGGAGTGCAAAGACAACAATTTCCGACCACCCCAAATGGCTAACGCTACCTGGTCAGATAAAATGCTCCAACTTCTCGGCCGAATGAATAACTTTAATTCACCAGGTAACTGGGTGACACTGTGTGAAAGAACTGACGAATGTAACGTGTGACAGCTAGAAATCATGTTAGATGGAATGTATTAGTTTTAAAAGAAATCAGTCGCAATTTATGATTGCAAGCAATCGCTTTCAAACAAATGTTATCGCTGTTTCCACTCAGGCTCGTGTCGTGCAAAATGCTTCCGGTTTGAGATTGCCGGAGAACAAGTTGGTTGGATTTCTCCTCATGTTGCTTCCATCTTGACACATTATCCAGAGGTGTTCAATCCGCCACACGGCGGCGCAATAACACTTTGCCAGAGTCTCGACTCATACAGGAAAAGATCGGAAGCTATGGCCATTGTCTTGCAAACTCTAAGACAAGAAGGCTCATTCAATTGCCTCAGTGGATGGAGAGATGAGGTGAGGGCCACAGGTTAAGCATGCATACATGTTACATTGCGGTGTTTAGACTTGTAAATATCTATTATTTTTTTTAAAATATATTTTATTCTTCTTAGGTGAATACTTTTATATTATTTATACTACATTGCTTCTCTGTACCTTATTACCATTTGAATACTGTTTTATTTTTCCTTAATCGCTTACTTACTTATTCACTTATTTGTCTTATATTTACTTACTATGTAAAGTTGAGTTGGCTCTGAGACCAAGAATTTCATTACTGGTAATGATGTTTGCATTGTTAACAAGTATATGACAACAAACTTGAACATACACTA
>CABFOQ010023955.1:0-45391 GCA_900660455.1 Gephyroberyx darwinii
CAGATTCAATTTCAGCGAGTGTGATTGCGGACCCGCTTTGCCATTAGCCGACAGCTCCCTTTTTCGCCCGCCACAGACTTTGGGGGTCCGGCCAAATTTTAAGGCCAATTGACTTTTAATATGAATCACGCTGGGATGCCGAGGACTCATCCCAACGCTGGAAATTAACGCCCCCCCGAGCGCACACACATGCACACACATACTTGCAGAACACACTCGCACGTACAAGCGTGCACGCTTGCAAACAGTTATTAATGGCTTGACTGAGTATTGTGATTGTTTTCCCAGCAACTAGACAAGCATCATGCGGTGCAGCCTATGACAACTGTGGTATGCTATACAGTAAAAGTCAGTCCTTTCCATTTAAAGCTTGGGCGCTGCACACTGCACAGCTCTAGCCTCTGGGTTTACCCTCCTGTTCTTATTTCTCAGTGGTTTCGCTGCCAGCTCTTCCTCGTTATTGTTATTAACCTCCAGTTTCTGCAATTTTGCTGAGGTTCTTCTTTCCCTCTCTTCTTCATCTCAGCTTGTTCTTGTTCGCTCTTTCCTCTTCCTCTTTTCAAACACACATGCCAAGTAAGTAATGTACTCACACGTATACTGGCTCGCTCGTTTCGCTCACTCAGACACACATTCTCTCACACACACGCGCTCCCTCACTTGCTCGCTCATTAACTCGCACTCTTTCTTGTTCACACACACACACACACACACACACACACTCAATCCTTCATTCATTCTCACACTTAGTCAGTTACATCACTTACACACATGTAACACACACACACACTTTCTCTTTCATTCACTCCCTCACTCACTCACTCACTTTCTCGTTCACACACACTGACTGATTAACTTCCTAACACAGTCTCTCACTCACTCTTCCACACACACACACACTATTGTGAGTAGATGATGAGGCAGAGAGGGATTCCCATTCTCCTAACAGCAGAGAAGATGGTGCCCTGCAGCCACATACCCACACACAGTCACACACACTCCTCCACTTAGACACAGCAGCCCAGAGTTCACCCCCAGTTCACTGCAATATGTGTGTGTGTATGTGTGTGTTTGTATTCACACGTCCCAGTCTCCCTCTGGCTCTGTTGGGAGTATTTGCGCGTATGTGTATACTTGAATGTAGCCGTGTGTGTGTGCCAAGGGGAATGATAACAGTGGGATGCTAGATTATAATTTCTTTTATAAGTGCTTCTGACTCACAGCGGTTCCAGCGAAAGTGGAAAAAGCTAAATGTAAATGTCACCTTTGGACCTCAGGTCGTGGTTTGAGCGTGGATGTTTGTGGTGGCGAGGGAATTAACGCTCAATCCCCTCATAATCCATACATGGACGGATATCAGATACCCCTTGGTGGGCGGTGTTATCTGAAGGCATTTAAAGTGCTGTGAGTACATACTGTACATTTTTTTGTTATGGCCGGCCGGGGCCGAATCCGTCCTGCTACCAACATTAGCCCCAGCCTGATGTCCACAGCAGACCACAAGTTATACTGTCAGCAGATACACCGCTGGGTCAGGGTTGGGTTTATGAGAGTACTTTCAATATGTAATCCTCTACAGATTACTGATTTACCTGTTTATAATCATAATGGGAAATGTAATCCATTAGATTCCAACCAGTGCACTGCACCTCCCAGAGATCACCTGTCAATCAAACAGTGTGTCCAGTACTGTGACGTCTTTATCCTTGGATTTTCTGGTGATGACGTTCCTGCAGGTGGCGCTCTTCTCTTTGTCTGTTCAGCCACAGTGGCTATCGCTGCTCATGCTAACAACCCAGTTCGTCTTCTGTTTATTCCAGACTATTTGCACAAAAGATTACTTTTCTAGTAGCACAGTTAGTATTTTTTGTAATCTGATTATTGTAATCTGGTTGCTGCTCAACCCTGCTGACTGCACAAAAAAGGGGAGTTACACAGCATTGACTGCACCTGGAATAATCAAAACATAAGAATTTTGATTAATATATTTGCATACATGCACACACACATATACCATTAATTAGGCCTGGTGTGTATTTGGCACTATTGTGTATTGGTGCTACTAACTCAGCAGTCTTCAGCACCTGGCATCTGTGGGCATGAACAGTGCAGACTTTTGAACTGATCGCCCAAGCCGGTACAATGAGTAACAAAGACATTGAGGATTATGCAGCATGTATTTGATATTTTCCTGTTGATGTTTTTGTGCTGTAGACTGCAGCATGTCCGTAATGCACATGCATGTCGAATAGGCTTTTGTGCTTTGGTCTGATACAGTGATGCATTTCATTACTCTGAGCATCTCATCACTTGCATGTTGGGGCTTAGATGTGCTTCATATGGACAATAACACCTTATGCTATGAATCTAATCCTTATTATTTCTAATGATAAATGTGACAGTAACTGTTTAAGGCTACAATCTGCTGGATTTTGTGGTGTTTTGCGTCATTATCCTTCCAATACAGGCTCCAGCGCATGATCTAATCAACATCAATAAATCATTTACCATATTAATTTTGAGACATATATGGTAGAATTTGCATTAGAATACCAGCAGCCTCTACCAGTCTTTACTCTATTTTACATTGTGGCCACCAGGTCGGATTTGGCCGGGAAATCTGCTGGATTGCTTTACCGCACAAAACAGGAAGAGGGCGCTGTTCTTCCAGTGCTAACAGAGCTAAAGAGTTTCTAGCTATAGAGTGGTGCAGGGATGACGTATTTTTATAGGCCAACCCGGAAGTCGAAGGTTCCCTCGACAAAAAGCCTATGGGATTTTTGCATTGGATTTTGGATTATTGCAGAAAATAAACTCTGTGGCAAACAAAAGTTTATGATACTTACACATTTTGTTCAACAAGATAATCTGCACAAATGAACACCACTTATGATTTTTGAAGCGTAAATGCAATCGCCAGAAGTAAAAAGCTAAGGTTAGGCTATCAATGAACTACACCACGGTTGCACGACTTCAACATCACCACCACTAAAAATTCTATAAATTGATAAATCTACAAGTTGGAAAGTTTGAGTTAGAATAGTTTGGAAGAGCGCAAGTATAAACACAACTAGAGGCTGTAAAGGCGGACTAGCGAGTAGATGAGTTACCGTGTTCGGCGTGATACCGTTTAATGTGCCCGACAACCTCTGTAGTCTCATTTAGCCACTTGTTAGCAACTGTCTTTTTTAAGACACGTAAAAGCTTCAAAATTCACAATTGGGGTATTTACTTATGTATTTTATCTCATAGAACAAAGCGTCAAAACCTCTTAAGCTTGTGTTAACCACAGATCTTATTTCAGGCATCTAACCAAAATCCAATTCAAAAAACCCATAGACTTCGAGACAAGGGAACCCGTAGTGAAAAAATGATAACTCTCTTGTGGGTTTTAGGACTCATTCCTGCACCACTCTATGAAAATTTAACTCAAAACTTGAACCCGGGTTGTCAGAGTTGAAGACGAATGTATACACCCATTCGCCACCTGACTTCCACTTTTCGGCTCTCAAATGTCCAACTGCTTGTTTCACCTGCTGTTTCACTCGATTCATAGAATATATGAAATTAGCATTAGCCTACTTTTTGTAGCTATAACTACAAATTTGATATGAGATCAGGCTGGTAAACAAGATCAGTTGTGATCAGGAGTGAAGATGGAAAATGCAAAAGAACTGCACACACTACAGTTTCAGGTATGCGGAGCATGTGACAGAACTAGTCTTCTCAGTTTGGTAAGCTAGAGCAGCCTCTGCTCAAAAGTCTAAGTGCATGTCAAGGCCTAACAACCTAACAGGCAGTTAGAAGGGGAAATGTAACCATTTTCTCAGCTACAAGAGCAGTTTCACAGGCCTCACAGCTAGGTCATAACAAACCACTGCGGGAGGAGACAGGAAATAGAGATAAAGGACAGAACGTGTCCACTGAAATAGATCTTTATTAACCACCAGGTTGTGAGCAGTGGAACTAGAAACAACTTCCAACGCTTCAACGCTCTAAAAATGGCTGGACTAATTTGCTGACTATCTGCAGCCAGAACAAAGCAGGGGCAGAGACCAGGGTAACAAGAGTGTAGACGCCTTAACTGACACAGGTAACAGCAACAGGCTTAAGACTAGGTCACACTAGATGATTTTTATGCCAATTGTAAGCCAAACTGAACCATTCCATCAGGACTGGGTGGGCACTTGGGGAAACCGTTGGTGCAGGGGATCCTGTAGTGTGAAAGGGCTCAGGACTGGAGACTTTGCCCTTCTTTTTGACTCCAGACTAGCTGGGGCCCAACATTTTTTCAAATGTGTTTGATTTTTTGTTTCATAGGCCCATTTTGGGCCTAGTCTGGCTGGGCTCGTACAGTTTGACTGTGACTGAGCGTGATCCTGGTAGTGGGAGTTAAGCTCATGGGTGAAAAAAAGAAAATGAACGAGAAGAGAAGTCACTTTTAACAACAACAACAACTACCAATCATGTAGAGTTTACATTAGTAAGATTCCCAAGTCCACTTGCGCCACTCTAGTTGCCAAAACATTTTATATGGAGGAATAAATCTCCTAAAATGGCAACATGCCTGGATCAATCCA
The DNA here is from genome assembly GCA_900660455.1 of Gephyroberyx darwinii. Classification (NCBI taxonomy): domain Eukaryota; kingdom Metazoa; phylum Chordata; class Actinopteri; order Trachichthyiformes; family Trachichthyidae; genus Gephyroberyx; species Gephyroberyx darwinii. The sequence continues at coordinate 4,581 of CABFOQ010023955.1, forward strand.
CCTACTTATGCAATGACAGATTAAGTGAAAGTCTACAAAATGCTTCCTCAATGTTATCCTTGTAATAATGTCACTTTAAAATATAAAATGTAAACTACATTTACAAAATGGAAATGTGGGAATTTCTCGATACTCGACTTGCCAGGATGTGATGTTTAGGGGCAGAGAGCATGTCAACAACTGATGGTAAAAGTGATTATTAGAATTTTAGAATAATTTATATATTAGATATTTTGTATTTATTTTATGCTTTTTTGTTGCGTATTTCATGTAAATAATTAGTATTGTTGTTGTATGTTTCCATCATCACTCTTTAAGTTCCTCCTCTTTATTATTTACATGCTCCCCCTTGGCTAGATAATCCGCCGGCATGGCCTCAATTTCCACTGCTACACTGACGACAACCCGCTATACCTCAGCGCCAGACCCTCCGTTCCTCTGATACGAAACTGCTCATAACCCCCCACACCAGGTTGCACGATTCAGATGGGTTCAAAGAATTAGAAGGCTTTCAGTTCCATAGCAATACACAGTATTTTACTATGTAGACAATATTGTACTTCCACATTTACATTGGTAAATTCAGCAAAGGATTCAAAATACTTTTTGCAACAGACATAAAAAGAAGTGTTAAGCTACTTTGCATAAGAGCTATATCTTGGTTGTGTGCTATCTTACAATGCCTCAACTCCACTTCCTCCACTGTATAGGGGGCATAATAAAAAGCAGAGCCTCACAGTTTCAGTGAAATGAGACTAACTAGTTTGGTGCCATTCACAAACCACTGCTAAACATGACACTTATGTTTGCTTTTGGACTCTTAGACCAGTTGGCCGGTTACCTCACTTTAGATAAATAGAAGTTGATAAAATTGCCATGCCTAATTATTTTTTTTAATTAATTGTTTATATTAAAATATAATTTATTAGGCACAGAACATTGTTTAACCTTAATGTCTTGCATGAGAAAGGAGTTAATATTTGAATATGACTGCAGTAGTGAGTATGGCACTTAGAAAAATAAATATGTTGGCTTGTTCTCTTGAACAGGACTTGTTGAAAGAAAAGATGTAGCTGTCAGATCTTCAGGTACACCCCCAACAACACAATTGGATCCATGTTCACAAAAACCTAAAAGCTATTATTATTATTATTATTATTATTATTATTATTATTATTATTATTATACAGCTGAGACAACTCCCACCTTCACTGTTGTCTTTCTGTCTTCACTTAATCCCAAAGGTCACAGAGACTCAAGAACAATTACATCATCTTTTTCCTAATTGGAATGGGACAGACTATAATGATCAGACAGCCCCAGTAACTGCAGTATCTCCCTTTTTCTTGTATTGACCATTCAGACATAAAATTACCAGATCACTCACAGGAAGAGAACAAAATCAATTGCATCTTATTTCATAACACTCAGCATGTAATTAGACCCATTACAACATTTCAGACTGTAGTAGAATTTTTGACTGTGGAAATACACTATAAAAATTGTGCTAATTATCTAAATACATGATGATGAATAATATGATAATAGACCAAGGGTTTGATTGTCATTAAAGTCATTAATATATCTGCAAATAATGGAAATTTTGTGAAAACAAACTATACATGGGTGGTTAATCTTATCCAATCATATATTACTTTATGCATGGAAAAATATATTTTTCACAAAATTAATATTTTTGTCAAGAGCTCCATGTCATTGTGTTACTGGGAGTCTTAAGTAAGGAATACATGAACAAGGCTGGGCAAGCTGAGGGCAGTTTCTCTCAGATGTGTAAGAATGTCAAACACCTGGACCTGGGTTCATTTCCCCACTTTACACAACTTGCAAGTCACTTATAATGACAAATACTGAGAAACTTCCATGAATAAGAGGGTCATGTAATCTCAAGGTAGGGGTGTGTTTGGTGATCTTGAAAACATTTCAAAAGAATTGTATACATTTTACATTTTATAGATGAATTACAAATTAATTATAGTTCATCACAAGACTTTCAAATACAGACAATATTTGAATAAGATTCTATACATCTAAATCACAATTTTCGATACGAAATCAGCTCTCCCCCATAGAAACACCCTACAGACAGTTATGAGCCGTTATAACAACATGACATTTTTCTGTTATAATTAACGTCACATCAACCCTTAACCATAGAAAATATGCAGTATCAGTGGCTCTAGCTAGTGGTAGCTAGCATCAATCTACACCAAGGCCTGAAATAATACTAAGGAATTTGTGGTTCACGTTTAATATTCATCATTACGCCACACGAAAGTAGAGTCATTCTGTTATCAATAGTACATTTTGTGCAGTGATTTTTTGGACCATATTCAATTTAAAATCTATGTCAGTGGGTTTAAGACACCATAACATGCTAACGTTAACGTTAGTTCTCCCCTCTAACGTCAACGAACATTCGAAACAAATAACGTTAGGTTGAAAGATGGACCAGGCCTGTGTACACTGTGTAGGGTGCTGAGTACTAAATGTGAAAATGAACAAATAAAAGACACATACATTTAAAGTTAAGGTAAACGTTGAACAATATCATGACCATATACTGAAGCCTCCTCCCTTACATGCTACAGAATCAGATATATATTAGCTAATGTGCTTACCGGACAGTTCGTCAGGTTCCAGTCCGCTTTCGGTGTCGAGTCCGCAGATCACAAAATAATCTGCGAACCGGCAGGAACCGGAGCTGAAGCCGGTGGTCATTTTGAGACTGGTCCGGTCGCACCCTTATCCCTGCGCTCCCAACAGGGAGCATATTAGAGGATCTCGAAGAAGTGATTTCGCTCAGCCATCACGGATTCTACGTTACTGCGAAGCTTGAAAATCACCACCAATGCCAAGCAAGCCAGAACAAAAACAATACATCCGGTAAAACCTTTCAAAATAAAACCATTATGATGAACTTGGAAACGTTGTTCGAGTGCGTTGCAACGTTTTTGAGCGCGACAAATACAATATAATCCTTTTAGTATCTACTTTACTTCTGTTGTTTCGTTCCTTATTTACTCTAATGATTCTAATATTTTATCTTGGTACGATTTTGTTGTTGTGTACACCCTAATAATAGGCTACTTACGTATTCCCCTTGCCACTGACGTAACCAATTGTATGCTTTTATTTTTAAGGACAATCGTCTAAACTCCGGCTTTATTCTGACTGTAACTGTCTGGTTTGACGCATCATTAAAAATCAGAGCGTTGCAGTCGAAATGCATTGTGGTCCTCCAGTAGCACTACAGCTGTTTTCATCAGCTTTAAATTCCCAGCGCTCTGGACAACACTGAGCATGTGCAAACACTTAACAGGGATTACGTTATGCCTTTAACTCTTCAGCACCCAAAATACGATTATGTTTACTGTGTATTATACACAGTGTATTGCTCCCTATTACTTGCCCATTCTGTTTAGTTCTATTCTGTGTAGAAAATGAAATCTAACTATTTTAAACTCGTCTCTAACTATTTTAAACTCAGTTCTACATTTTCCAGTGCAAACCTTTGTTTTATCTGGGATATAAGGGAAACATAACTTGGTTATCTACCCAACGCTATCTTGCTGAACGTCTAAAAAGTTCAACCTGGGTCTAAGATAATAATTTTTCACTGAAATATTTGCTTTAGGTCAGCAATATTTTAAAACTGGAGGCAGATAAAAGCTAAAACAAAGCATTTAATAACCCAATAGACTGGCCATCAATTGATTAGATTAGATTACTTTATTGTCTGTTTCCAGAAATGTATCTTACATACAGGAAAGTGCCATCATGTGTAAAAATACATAGAAATACAGCAAGCAAATTCAACAACCACCACTATATCACATTGCATAGTCCAATTGATAAGGTGCTTAGTCCAGTGATAAGATGTATAATTGATAACATGCCAACCCTTTGTCCCCCCCTTCCCCACCCCTCCCACTAGCCCTCCAGTCTCTCTTCTTGTCTATTCAGGAGTGTGATGGAATGTGGCACAAATTAGTTTTTGAGTCTGTTTAGTTTGTAGGCTGGGACTCTGAACCGCCTGCCCAATGGAGTAGTTCAAACTCCCTGTAGAGGCTATGAGATGAGTCCAGTGTGATGTTACCAGCCAGTCTCAGAGTGGCTGTGTTGTAACAGTCCTTGAGGTTTTGATAGATGGTATGCCAATTGTTTTAAAGACAATTCTCAGCATGCGTGTAACCTTGGCTTTTAACTGTACGGTCACACTGTTGTACCATATTGGGATGCAGTACTGAATGACACTATATAACAGAGCTGTAAAGCCGGAACAGTGTCTCCTGGTGGGCCCTGTAGAGCCTCAGTCTGCACAGTACTTTGCATTGCACTATGCATTTAGTACAAAGAAAGTCCACATGAGCAGACCAGGTGAGGGCATGGTCCACCTGCACCCCCAGGTATTTGCAGCAGTCCACCTGCCTGGTGGAATTGTCGTGAATGACGACAGGGGAGCGGTCAGCAGCCAGGGGGCCAAAGATCTCTTCCTCTGTCTTGGTCACATTCAGGGACAGAGAGTTCATATGACACAACTGCACCAATCTGTTCACACTGTCTTGGTATGGTAGGGCATCAGTGTTGTTGGTATTCAGCAGGGCCAGAAGCAGGGGCGCTGCTAGGAATCTAGGGCCACCTGACAAAGGTTCACCCCCCTGACAATACACAATGAAAATCAACAACCCCTGGCATGTTACAAGGGTCCCTGCAGTTCTGGGGCACCCCTGGCCAGAAGCACAGTGTAATCAGAAAAACTGATGATGTAATGGTTCGCAGATGAGCTCATGCAGTCATTAGTGTACACAATGAAGAGTGCAGGAGAGCTCACTCACCCCTGCGGTGATTCTGTGTTAGTGAGTGTGTGCTGCTGACCTTTACTGTATTCTGTCTGTGAAAGGATTGATACCAGTGAATGATGTGTGGGTTGATGTCCGGCTGTGGCATTTTCTGTAGTAGCAGGTGTGGTTTGATCATGTTGAAGGCAGAGGACAACTCAATAAACATGGCTCTGGTAGGTCTGTGGTTGATCCAGATGTATAATAATGTGATGGGATAGTATGGCTACAGCATCCTCAGTCCTCAGTTATCACGACCTGTAGCTGGGAGTGTTGGTTCCAATTGTTTCTAGAACTGCAGTGCAGTCCTGTGAATGTTGGACAGTGCCAACCGGTTGTAAAATTAGTTCATTAGCAAAATGGGGGACCACAAACATGTTTTTCATTGTTTGCCAGGCTAGCTTAGGATTGTATAAAGTGAATTGTCATTTTGTTATCTTCTTTAAGTAACCATACACACTTGGTCCCAAACATCTAAGTGAGGTCTGTAAATTCCATATGTTCAGATTTTAGTATAAGGGTGTATTTCAAAGGTTTATTTGGAGTCCTGAGTTAAATGTAAAGTTCTACATGTAATTGCTTTGTATAAGACATTGATATTACAGTGTACAGTATGTTGAATGTTTTTATGTCATTAACTTATCCTAGTAGTCCACTGCTTAGTAGCGGTCATTTTACAGCATCACCACTAGGTAGCACTGCACCTTCCATTATAGTTTGTGAACCTGGGCAAGTATGCATAAACTTATAAGTAGCAGGTTGCTACTTGAAGACTGTCCCTGGTTATAAAAACATCACTGCAAGGTGTCTAACGCTACCTATGAAACTATGAATATGGGTTACGGGTGAAAGTTCTACTAAGAATGCTTTTCTTCCATGTTTCCATTTACTGCAATAGTAATAGTTAAGTAATATTTATAACATGACAGTAATACATTGTATCTTCTTTGGTTCTCTAAAGCACCACAAGATCACCAGTCTCAAAAAAAAAAATCCTAATACAGAAACCACTTTCTGATTGCTTACATGTTATGTCAAGGTTCTCTCCAAAATCACTCAGACAAGAGAAATTACTTAAAACTAATGCGGAATACACTTATACTTAGTGTGTCCCAAAGCCCCTACCTCCTCCTTTCCACTATGATGCAGGTGAAAAACAAACCTGGGGACAAAATTCACAAGTGGAAAAGTTAGTGGGGCCCCAAGTTTGCTTAATGTTGAAAGAATTAGAGTAAGAATTAAACATTTTGTATTTATCAGACTTAGAAAATTATTGTTTTGGTGAATATCAAACTAAGTTTGTTGATTGCGCTTTGATGGAGTTTGGATCTAGAGGCAGGTTATTATACTGTTATGACAAAGGCCATGCTACATTGGCTAGCTTTACTTGGACACTTCCCTATTTGGAGGGGTAAGGGGGTTTGAGATTATTCTCATAAATCAACCATATTATGTTAAGATAATTTTAATGCTTTAATAAATATAAAAAATAAGCATAAATTTGATTAGATAAGACAGAAAATTACAATAAACAGTATTTGTAAACACAAGTCATACTGCAATACAGCACTACTTTGTACAACTGAATACTGAGTTTTGAAACATCAACAGACGGTGACAGACGAAAACCTATCGCACAGCAATTTGCAACATAAATATCTTTGATGGGGCAGATGGGACAAAAAACACTGTAAATTACATTTATCCATCTAATTTGAACAAAACTATTGAGTTTGAGATTTTAATACAGTTTTTGCACTTAGAGTATTATGTTAGTCAACAAAAATAAATAAATAATAATAATAATGCCTTGGCAGAGTATTGTAGACCTCCTTGGAAGAAGTTGAACCTACCTCTGTAGGATCTGTCGATACCATTTACCACCTTAGACAGAAACTTTACATCACCTTGGAAGTGCCATGTCCAAAACGACTACATTTTGGGGGGCATCAAAGATAGCAAGACGCAATTTTCTAAGACAATGATATACTGTAGGTGTACAAACAGAGCTTTACAACACCCATATAAATGGGCTATAGCTGAATTATTTGCAACTATAAAATGTATGAGGGTTGAAAACACTCAGTATTGATCATTTCAGATTTTACATAAATTTATGTTTATGCAATCATATCAAATCAAGTTACAGGGGTTAATAAAAATACTTTAACACTAGCACACAGTGAATCTGTTCAGCATTAAGACATTAAATTGACCCTACAAAAACAGTAAGAACAGAAAATCTGAAAATGGTGCAAGTTTAAGAGATTAGAAAATGCCAAGCCATCCACTATGAAGAAACAATAAGCGATAAGATATACCTACTTGTACATTCACTGCATCAACCTCTCTGGTACCCTTCAGAAAGTTTTGTAAGCAGCAGCAATAAGATACGTTGGTAGGCGAGAAAAAATAACTTTGTACATTTTCAAAAATCCAGTACGTTTTTAAAACACAGGACAAAATTAACCAGTCAAAACAATTTCAAGAACCAAACCCAACAGAATGTCAAGCAACATAATGTCTCCTGGCTAGATTCATACAATAGTTCTCTTCACAATATAATTTGAAGTATGAAGGTAGTAAAAGCAAGGTAAGGCTTCGGCAGTCTTATCAAGGGCACTGGCAGGTCATCCACTGCATGGACTACATCTACACCTCCATACTGGCATAGTATACAATAGCATGGGGAGATGGGTGCACATAATTTGAGCACACATCCAGAGGTGCAGTGACATCACCTTGGATTTGTCGAATTTACTAAACAGGATGATCTTGTTTGGCTTTTCACTGCCCCATCTGAGATGCCCGAATCCTGCCACATGAATCACTTGTTTTGACATAATCTATATTCACTCCATACCATTATGAGCAAATCTTCAGATTGGCCCACGGTGGTTTGATCATCCACTGGATGAATAATATTAATGTAGTCAACAAGCAAATATCAAGGGAAGAAAAAAGACTGAAGCGGAAGGATGAATCCAGGCACCTGTCTGGGAGTGATGTAAAATATGTGAGGAAAAACATGTGTTGGCAAAAGTAACTCACCCATTCTTATCTCAACAAAAGTTCATTTCAATTCTTATCCACTGCATAAGCAAGTAAAAGCAAGTTTTTTGTAAAAACTAAAATCCTTTTGTGGTACATTTCATTAAGGTTCCAATTTAAAACAAGCATGTTGAAATAAAAGAGGGAGTGGAACTTAAAGGTGCTACACAATAGGATTTAGTCATTGATATGTTGTTGCAATAAAGGCAAAAGCAATTGTGATGACAAAACATATTCCAACAATAAAATATAACCATTTATGTTGTATCAGCTCCACAACTGTACTGATGACCAAGGAGGGATCAAGTCAGGTTTTTTTGCGAAAGCTATAAATTTCATCGTAGTGGACTATGAAGTGATGTGTGAAGTGATACCTTTAATTCTGTGACAATAATTCTATGATAAGCTGTGCTTGATTTAAAAAAAAATGTTTTACCCAATGTGCCACAATTAACAACAATATATAAAAACCAAAAACAAGTGCAAGCAGAGGCCAGTTTATACTCAGTGTGTGCCAGTGGTCAAGGCTTCTACCTCCAGCAGCATGAGCAGCTGTGTATGAGACAGGCAGAGCAACTTGAGTGACAGCTGCGTGTACTGTTCCTGAGCCAAGGGAAGGGGATGTGGGAACAGCCAGCAGATGAGGTGCCGAGTTGTTTAATGTTCTACTCTAATTTCTGCTGCAGCTTTTTCTGGAAGCAGACAGGTAAAATTGAGAGCACAGCAAGTACCCCCAGCACAGCCAGAGAGTTCCAGGACACTGCCTCGCCTGCTGTGGTCAGTTTGTATAGTGTTGTACCTGCGTTGATTGCCACAAAGGATGGTGGAGCCACTCCTGTAAAGCAGCCATGTAGAACAAAGGTCAGTGAGTCAATAACACATATGAATAACACAAAAACAGAAAAGATTATTTAAAAAAAAAAAAAAAAGATCAGGTGGGACAGAGAAACTGAAAAGTAAATCGGGGGCCTTACCAAAGAAAGTACCAAGGAAGAAGACACCCAAAGGCACATTGATGACAGGTGAGGTGATGTTGATAAACCAGTTGGGGAGAAAAGGGGTTATCCTCAGGAAGATGATGTAATTGATTAAATGATCTCTATGTTTGTCAACCTGTTGGCAAAAAGTTGTGAGTATGTGTAAGTCATATATTATGGGCTGGGAGGAAACAAGTAGTCGATATGAAAAGCACAGAAACAAAACTCCTCAAAAGCAAACATTTCCAACATGAGAGGGAAGTAGAGTTTATGACTAAAGGATCTAAGACTACAGAAATCAGTTTTATATATTCAATTTACATTTTCTATTAAAGCTTTTACCTGCTGAGACCATTTCTGGGCTCTCTCTGTGAGATATCTGTAGACCACAGGTCTTCCCACCACGTAAGACAGCATATAGCAGAAGGAAGCACCCAGGCCAGAGCACTAACAAAAGACAACACATAATAACTGAGTGAAGTATAACATGAGGAAAACACAACCGCAATCTAACACAGACCTACAATATGCAAACTTTATTTATTCAGTTTATTGCTTTTTTGTTGGCAGAGGGCCAAAATAAAATGTATAAATTACAACCCAAAACTTGTATCTTTGTTAAATGATTGATACTACTGTGCTAATGTTATAAATGATTAATAAAAGCAGTAATATACTCAAGGTCAAGCAAAAGGCAAAATAACATCAGTGTTGTCCTTTAAACACTATGTTGTAATTAGTTTGTATGAAACTAAGACCATACCATTTATTTATTTTTTTAAACTGTCAGTGATTTTGTCATTTGATAATAATGAAATGGAGCAGTTTTTGTTTGCACATAAATGTAGGCATAATGATGACATTTCATAGTTTTCTTATTGTCTTTGCTCACCATGCATACTAAGAAAAGTGCCAGAGGGAAAGGGTAGAGATATCCAGACAGGATGCTGAGGAAGATAGATCCAGGGATTGCAAACGTTTGAAGGCTGACATAGAAGTGTCAAGGTAAACAAGGTAAATCACACATACACATTATTTCAGGGATTAAACTTCTGGTCTGTAATCCTGGTCTTTTTGAAGGACCAAAAGAAGAGTGCAAATAAAGTGAGGAAGAAATACAGTGAAGAAACAATCCATGCAATATTAGCATTTCATGTTTAGCATTTCACCAAATAGTTCCTTGTTGGCTTTGATTTCCTGTTGTCATGAGGTAAGTCATCTTAACTCCTAATTGGTCAGCTCTTGGCTGGAATTTGATCAGCTGGCCTAGGCCTTGGCTGTCTGCACATACTGGTCAGTGCTCAGGTTAACTTCTTTACATAAGGCAGGGGAGAGTCAGGAGTAAACTGAATGAGTACAGTTACTAGTGTACATTTTGTATAATAGAATGACAAACAATAAATTACATTACACCAATCAAACTACACCCACAATTTCCCCCATCATCCTCCAGCTTGTGAGCATTACTACAGAATACTTCCTTTTGACATTGTGGCTACCTTACTGAGAAAAAGTCAAGACTTACTCTTCCAAATTGTGTATTCATTTGCTCAAAGGATACAAAACATATGTTGTGAAGTAGGCCATCAACACTTGGGTGTAGTAGGTGTCTTTGTATTTGGACAGCACAGTGCCCAAAGCTTTGGCATCATCCATGTCTTTAGGGATCTTGATTTTCTCCATTTCATCACTGAAAAAAAGAAGAAATTGGTAATGTTAATCCATATTGGATCCAAACATTTTTGTTGTTCATTATAAAAAAAATGGTTTTATCCCTTTTCTGTTGATTACCTTGGACAAAAATATCTCAACAGAATCATCCCTTATTTGCTTTTAATACTAAAACATAGTAAAATCACCTAACCCCTTTTGCACTGCAAAAACATTCTATAAATGAATTTGTTAATTCTAATTGAACACCATACTGTCTGCCGTTAACCATGGTCGGTCTACCATCAATACTCTTTTTTTCCTTGCTACCTTTGAGTGTGACCGAGTGATGTGTTCAGCTGAAAACAACAGCACTGTATTCATGTAATGTGGAAGAATTTATGTATCTTGTGTTTTTTTATGTAGCCTTAGTGTAGATTTTAGGTGTGACATGATGAAGGCGTGCATGTGTGCAAGTGTCTTGTGTTCTGGTTCAGAAGTTCATACGTGACACGATGCAGTGACTAAGTGCCCGGTGTGACATAGGTCAGAATGCCCCATGAGGGATATCGGAGAGCCCTTTCCCAAGACACTTTCACACAGCACACATTGTTCAGACTAACGATTGGAATAACCTTGTGGATGTTTAGAAACTACCCCCCCTTGTTTTCCCCTGGCTTCATAATCTCTGTTCAGATGTTTTTCTCTGGCAGAGATTTGCATACCATACCTTGTGTGTACATCTCTCCTGAGCTCAGTATTTTGTGTTAATAAATATACTCAAGTAATTTATGACCCGAAGACTCTTTGTAAATATCTGAATTTATTCAACAATCGCAACAGTCAAAATAACTATGGTGACACTACGGTGTCAATACTGCAATTCATATTGAAACCAGTAGACTAGTGGTAGTTCACCAACAATAACCAGCATTATGTGCTTTTCCCAACCTCCCTGCACATATTGTAGCCCAATTCTACTAATCTATTGAAGATTTTAAATATAAATAAAATTAACCATCTGTGACTAAGTCTTTATACTTCAGTTTTGGATTAGGGGCATTGTCACTGGTATCATTTAACCAATTTTCATGGATCCAGAAAGCAACTTACTCATTCAGCTCGGGGAAGTTCCTGTACACCAGGTACATGACTGAGGCAGCACCGGTAAAGATAGCCAGCAGAATGAGGAGAGACATGCGTGCTGAGCCCCCTCCAGTGTGCTGTGTCTCTGTGGGGAAAAGAGATTCAGTAATTTGCCTGTCTCGCCTACGGAGACTTTGACTAAGGAACAGGAATAACCATAGCAGCTACCAGCCAGAAAGAGCCTTGTGTAATTTGCTTATGAGTTTTGCATCACTTGTTCAAGCTCCTACAGGGAATTGAGTCTCTCCCATAAGATGGACTCATGCTCACTCCATTCAATCATGCTTTCAATAAACACCATATGGAGGGGGATGCTTTGTTAAAACCTTTTTATGTTATAAAGGGAAAAGCCACTTATTTTTTGGGGCGCAGTTTTGTGAATGTAAACAAATACTAGAATGAAGCTAAGACACACACACACTGTCATGAAGAAACAAACCTTAGATTTGCTCCATATATATATATGTCTCATTCATATATGTGAATGAGATGACAAATTCAGACTACCATGATTTATTAACAGATCAACAGAAGAATCAGGACTGTAGTTCCCCATGACTATAGTTGCTATGTGTTTTCTTAAACTGATATTATATTGAAATAGAAAGTTGGAAGAGACCCTAAAACAATAGTGTGAGGTGCACTGTTGGCTCCATTAGATTGTGCTCATCAGAACAGAAATAAAGTTATAGCATAAAAGTACCTTTGTAAGAGCAACAGGATTGGGAAAATTCACATTTACATAAAGTCTAGGCTTCAAAGTCCACTCAACAGTTCTGCAAGCTTACAAAATTGGCAGAATATTAACAACACTGACACTGACTTTGTGGATGCACCAACTGAATGATTAAACCTTCAATTTTAGAAGCATAAACGCATAAAAATTTTTTCCGGATGTCCTGTAACTCCCCCTACATGACAGACACACAGGCTTGGTCGGTCATTTTGTCAATGGAGCAACTCAAAGTGTCATTCATGTAAATCATTCAGATAAGAGCTTTTTAGCATTAAGGAAGATTTAAAAATATTCATATATCGAGGATAAAATACTCATCAGATTAGCTTGTGTTAATTTAATTTGAGCGTGCATTTCGCTTTAACACGGCTAGATAACTATGTTAACGTGCCCCTATCTTACAATGGCTGTGCTAGGCTAGCTGGCAAAGCCGTCAACTAATTTTAGCTAGATAGCCTTTACAACTAACCTAATGCTGGCTACAGTTACTGACCTTAAAGCAGAAATGACGTTAACGTGTTGTTATTAGATTTCTAGGTTGCCTCGAGGGCTCTCTTTGCTCCTCACTCAGGTTAGCCCACAACGTTACCTTTCAATACTTGCGGTTCGTCGTGATTCGCCTTCGCCTCTTCCTGTCCTGAAAACAAACCATCGGCCTCCCTTCTTTCTCTCCGTTTTTTGGCCATTTCTTGGGCTGGTCTTTGTGTTCGAGTACCGCTGTTAACTAGCCTTCGGCTTGACAGTGACAGCAGACTGAGACGTTACACAAATTGACCTTTTACCTCCACATCAGCATCAACCACATACTTTTCACAACAGCGCCCCCAGTAGCAAAATGCACATACTTTCGATATCTGTGCCTTTGTGAGTGAGCAAGTACAAGTACTGACAGCATAACGAAATGTACCACGTGCTGAGACTGTACAGGGTTTGTTTACATTACTAATGTGTTGAAACACTGCAGTAAAGTGAAGCTGTATTTTGAACTGTGATGCGTTAGGGGAGTCCCACCAGTCGCTTATCCTCGAGTTTCCTCGAGTCTTCGAGAATATACTGTGTGAATATACACAAATTGGCAAATTTAGATAAATTTACAAATAAATTCTAGAGTGCATTTGTGCAAGTGGAGGAATAGACCCTACGTAACCCTTTACTGTATTATTAAATTATGATATATGCATGGGGGGAATGTTTTATTGATTAAATTATTAATGTTTAAATTGCTATTTTTTAGAGAAACTGGAAAAAAGAACAAAATAATTGTGGGATACTTAAAAAATATGTATATTATTTTATTTATTTGCTGCAGTCACTGAACATTTCAAAGCAGAATGTATTAAACTCTCATATATTATTGCATTATTCACAATAAAAGAACATTGAAACGCCATACAAATAGACACAAAAATGCAGGTTTCTTAATCATAAACCAATTTTATTATTTTCTACCAGTATTCTCAACTAATTTTTGTCAAGAAAGCTGGCTCAGTTGTGGGAGAGGGCCTGAGCAGCCTGGAGGAGGTGGCTGAGGGGAGGATGGTGGCCTAAAATCAGATCCATCTTGGGGAATCCATCCCACCCCCTCTATGATGAGATGAACGGGCTAAGAAGCACATTCAACCATCGTCTCATCCAACCTAAGTGCACAAGGGAGCGCTTAAAGCACTTTTGTGCCAACAGCCATCCGGCTGTACAACGCTACCTCCAGTGTCAACCCCTGAGCCTGCTGCTTTCTTTTTGTGTGTGTTCTACACACTATACTCTATACAAACACTGCTTTTATTATAAAATCTATACAATCTGTAGAGGTTTCATATGAAGAATGAGGTGAAGGAAATATGACATTTATCTGCATGCTATACGACATCATACAAAGCATAGCTCTCCTGACAGACACACGACTTTACATTGGAGATGATGTAGTAGAATGTGACACATACTGTACACACACCAGTCCCACACACAGGCCAAATGTGAGCCTCAACAGAGAAAGACAACAGTAAGAGCTTGATTGTGTTTGAGGATCAGGAACTAATCCTATAATAGATTTATACAACCCAAATATTTCTTTTACTCTTTAATTGTAGCACATCAACGGTAATCCACCAAATTTGGGCAATGTTGGGCCATACAGTTTTAAAGAAACAGAAAACTAACAATAGCCTTCTCATTCCCAATGCCCAGCATGGTCGCGTAAGTAAATAAAAATAAATAAGGTGTAAATAAGGTGGACAATTCCCAAAGCAAGAAATCCAAGAACCAACACTCCAATTTATGATATTACACCAATGGGCTCTTACTAAGTTTTATTTTATTTTTCATCCAAATTAACTTTATGCTATAGTTGTACTATGTACAAATCAGAAAATGCACCTTCATTCCCAGTTTGGGAATAACTGGTTTAAAAGTTTAAAGTGAGTGGTAGCCCCCTTTATGAGATTTTAAAGTTTGTTCTTTAGGGTGTTGATGAAACTTAGAGTAGGAAACAACCTTTATGTAAGGGATAACTCACAATAATATGATCACAATTATGAGTTCTTACTTACTTGTTAATGTTATTACTTAAACATTCTGGATCGGTGGTAGTCTAAAGATTAGATTGGAAAAGACCATCAATGGATAAATAAAGGCAAAATGTACATATAAAATCTTTACAATGGGACAATTCAATATTGCATCCCAATTGTCCAAACATATAATCTAGTATAAATGCTTTTGTTGCGACAACATAAAATTCAGCTTTCATTTTAAATCATTTTTATCAATGAGTACAGATTGGGAGGGAAATAATCATGTCACCATCTGGTGGTCCTGATCAAATTTCAGTTAGGAAAAAGACTAGATTTAACAACAGGGGATTTGATTGATTGAATTAATAATGACATCGATTTTATTTACTTATTTCAATAATCTACCTCTTATATCTGTAATAATTTGAAGGCTGATGAAGATTCAATTTGTCATTGGGAAAATTAATGGGGATTTTTGCAGGAATGAAGGTAACCGGCAGAGGGGTCAGTTTTCCTCCCCATTTAAGCCGGTTGTTCAAAGATAGGTTGGAAAACTACAAGTCCTATAGTGCCACAGTCACAAGCGGATGTTCGTGTTGCACAAATTTGGCGCTGGTCTATCCGGGTACTTCATTCACTTCTTCCTTTCGCGCCGGTAACTGGAGAGCCGTGCGTCCATGTGCGCAGTGACTGGGAATTGCTAGACCACTGAAATATTAAATCCGAGCCATAGCAGAGTTTTCACAATGGATCCTGAGTCTTTGATCGAGGCCCTGCGGGGGACCATGGACCCCAACTTGCGTGAGGCCGCGGAGAGACAGCTGAACGAGGTAAAGTTGGGACTTGTGGTCATGATGGTAGTTGTGGCGCGGTCTCGGACCGGGCCTCGTTCGCTCACAACATCAAGATGGTGTGATCACGCAGACTGGATCTGCTATCGTTAACTTTGACAGATCAAGTATTAAATACTCTCTCCTTGACTCGTATTATCCAACTTACACCGTAACTCTCATCACTGGTGTACATACATTAATGTGAAACAAACAGCAACTGTATATTTTGATGACAAACTCGTTTGCCAGTAACCAACGTCAACGTTAGCTTTATGTTGAGCCAGCTGCCTCGCTAATGCTAACGCTAACTAGCTACTTGCTTTGCTCAAGAGCTAATTGTTAGCTCGCACATAGTTGCAGCACTGGTTCCTTTTGCTAAAACATGGCTCATTTGAGAAGTGACACAATACCAGATTGTTATCATTAGCGTGTTACGCAGTGAGTGAAGCTGAGTGATATTGTTGAATATTGAGTATGTGCTAGTTACCAAAGTAAATAGGTAGCGAGCATAACAGTAGGGTAATATAACTGGTGGCTACCTAGGTGGCTAACGTTAGCTACTTGTTGGAAAAGCTGCCATAGCCCTGCTACATAGCTACTGCTCACGTGTCACTGTGACAAGCCCAGCAATGATGACATTCATTTTCACGACTGAATAAGGCTAATATGAGCTAATCTTGGCTACTCTATGCTAGCACAACAGCTAATTTCTCATCGGTATACATCACAGCATATTTCAGGAAATGGTAAAAATGTTACGTTAGCCAGGTTGTTGATGTAGGCTATATAAGTTAGCACCAATGTCATGATAGTGGTAGAAATCGGGCTCTATTCTACCTTTCATGCTAGATTGTGTTGTCTCTCGTATTGCATTAATTTAGTCAGTTACCTAATTTGCGTTTAACCTGGGAGCGATAGCTAACATGTCAGATTTATTAGCGAGTGTTTACAACATATGAATTTCGCTTGCCAACGGATGCACATACACACCGCAGAGCTGCGAAGTGCAAACAAACTGGGAGTGAATTGGACGGACTGTAACTTCGCAATGCTCGAGAGTTAGTCAGATATTGTAGATATTGTACAGTTAGACATGTATGAGTCATTTCTTGGCATTCAGTGGTAATAATACAGTTTGTTCCCACCGTCCTAAAGATGTCTCATCAGGTAGTATGTCAGACAGTCTTTTACACAGCACATAGTTTTCCCTTCAACAGTTTAGATCATTTCTCCCAAAGCTCTGAAACTCCTTCAGTGATCTCCTTCGTGATCTTTTTGAACAATGGATCTGGCATAGGACCTATTGCTTTTAGAGGAGCTCATATGTGCATAGGGGCCAGGCCAATGTAAAATTAAATCTCAGTATGTCTTTTTGTCATATATATACTAGTGGGCGATCAAATTATATCACTAGCTATTGTGTAATAGAATGCCCTTATGAAGCACCTACACATTTCTTCATCATTTCCCCAGTAATTGAAATAAAATGAACAATTACCACAAACTACTGAAACCACTATTATGATTTTTTTTAAAAATATATATATATTTATACAACTATGATTCAATCAACACATTAGTTGCACGGGTCAAATAAATGTTTATTTTTGCCTGTACATGATGTTTAAGGCATTTTGTACTGTCATAAGCATTGTTAGAATGATGGTATACTTGGATGGCAGATCATTGATAAGGTGTTCACAGCTGGCTGGAGCAATTCAAGTTGGCCACAGAATAAAAGAAATGTATCTTTTACATGGAGAACGGATTTGTTCTCTAGGAAGTCATAGTTTCTACTGAATTTTTATGTTTCTATAAAGGTGCTCTGAAACTGACTGCTGCTTATTAGTTTAGAGTAGTTTAGCTGTTGAAAACTGACCACAAGCAATTTGTGAAAGAAAAGAATGAATAAACTTGGAACCTATCCACTTGGCAGTAGAGCGCTGCACCTACTAACTTGCAGTGTCAGCCTTCATGCTGAGGGACCATATCTTAATTAATTAGTTTTTTGATATTCTTAATCTTTCACCATTTTCTTTCATAATCATTATTTAAAACAATGCTTTGGCAACACATGGCAAATGTCATGCCAATACAGCCCATTGAATTGTCTCCTATTCTGCCCATTTTTGTGCCGTCTCACCCAGGGCTGATTCCTCACGTCAGTGTGGCATGTGGATCTATGTCTGCTGTGCATTCTCTCACTCAAACTCAAACCTACTAGCAGCTTCCAATTAATGAGGTTACAAATCACACAAATTAACAATTATTTTACTTGACAATACATAAAACAAAAGTGTGCAAAAGTCTTTGATTTCTGTATGATTTACTACTAGTCAGGACAATCTCTATATAACCATACTTGGAGCTGAGTGTAGCCCCAAACTCTAGTTAGTAGTAGTATGACTTAAGGCCTTTTACACATCATTAGGAGCCAGATTTCAATTCTGCACACATCCAATACAGCAAGCAGCTTATATTTCAGTAAAATCTTATATCTACCACCCTCTTTGGTGTATTTTGGTGGGTGAAGGGATCATAATGGATAAATTGATTGTAATCTACATGTGTGACAAGGAAAGTTTCATGCTCACAGTTGCAAGTTTGGATTTTTACATTGAAAACTTGAACCACTATACTGTTATATAAACATATGATTGTCCATATCCCAGTTGTTTATGTTCCAGCAACCTGATTTATGCTACCATGTGGAATGCACAAGTCGTGTGGGCATCAAGCTTGCCAAAGGGCGCAATTTGTGTGCACCAGCATGCTCTACTAAAGCACGCCCTCTTGGACGCAATCTGGAAGAAATGGTGTGAAAATAGGGAGTCCCCCGAAGCACATAATAACCACTACCCAGAATGCCACAGGGTTTAAACTTAAACTCTGTTACTAAGTACCACAACGCAACAGATTATATACTTCTACTTCATCCCCTCCCTTGAATTCACGACGACCCGGTATTTTGAGGAATCTCATCAGCAGCAGAAACCACTGCACTTCTTCAAATTAACACCATGCTGCAACTTTTTCATGACACAGCTGGTATTGCCCCCTTGCACCCAACATCTTTTTACATAAATTGTATCTAGCTGTATTTCTGTTTGCTTTAGTAAAGCTGGTCCACACGGAACATAGCAGTACTGTTTGTCCAGGAGCTTATCTGTGTGTCGCCTCTGACCAATCAGGAACCAGTACCTAATTTGGCTCTTGTTCTTGATACCCAACCCTAATGATTACACAAGGATTACTTGTGAACATCCCTAAATTGCACAGATAGTTATGTCAGAACTGTCAACTCATGACTAAAAGAAAGCTTTCACCTATTGAAATAAACTGAGCCCACTTATGTTTGTTTAATTTATTGAAATAGGCTGGTGGTTTGTATTTTTGCTAATGAGCCCATTTGGTTTGGGAGGCACACATGATTGTGGTTTACCTTCATCTGTTTTTCAATTTGAATTCACAGGGTCACACCCAGGTAAACTTTGTGTCCACTCTGTTGCGAGTCACCATGTCTGACCAGCTGGATTTGCCCGTCAGACAAGCAGGTGAGCCCTAATATACTTGATTGCATGTCAAACAACTTGCATATGCCTTTAAAACTCCCATATTACAGGTATTCAAAGTTCAAATTCCTCTACTCATGTATGTATCTGATCAAAGATGTTTAATGTAGCTTGGGGACAGCTTCAGACTATCTCCAGTAAACACATCACAACTAGCAAAACATCATGAAGAACATTATTCTAATCTTGAGCCATCGCACATTTGACAACATACTATGGGACCTTTTTTAAAACTGTATAAAGAATTTGTAAGTTTAATTATTGCTACTGCTGTATGATTAGTGTAATATACTAATTCAACCACTGGTAACCCTAGTCTGCTGACAGCCAAAAATATTTTTGTCTTATGACACCCAGGCAGAGAGCCTGCCATGTCCTTCCAAGGAGAGATTTGTTATATACTAACTAATGATACTACATATCTACTAGAGGGTACAAATGCATGTGCATTCCAGAGATGTTGGAGATGCTACACATGAGAGGCTGTTCATCCATTGTCACTGTGGCAGCGTGGTTATTTGCAATTTTCCATCCATTACATCCTGAGGACACATCAGTGTTTAAATTGAATTCAGTCACGTGAACATTCTTGTAAACGGTGACACGACACGTCATTTTTCATGTGCAGTGCTATGACAGGGATATCTGGGTTATCATAGACAGTCAATTTTGAATGCTCAAATAGCTTGTTGTTGACACTAGCAATGCTCCCAGTATTGCTGTTCTGGACTCTGGATATTAGCATCTACATTGCTCTCACAGATATGCTTGTGGTCACTTACACTCAGTGGCCTTGTTAATGAGAGAGGTCAGAGCAGAATAGCCAGGCGAGTTCAAGCTGACAGGAAGGCGTCAGTAACTCAAATAACTACGCGTTACAACAGTCGTATGCAGAAGAGCATCTCTGAACGCACAACACGTCAGACCTTGAAGTGGATGGGCTACAGCAACAGAAGACCACACCGGGTTCCACTGCTGTCAGCTCAGAACAGGAAACTGAGGCTATATAGGTGGGCACAGGCTCACCAAAACTGGATAGTTGAAGATTGGAAAAATGTCGCCTGGTGTGACAAATCTTGATTTCTGCTGCGACATGCAGATGGTAGGGTCAGAATTTGGTGTAAACAACATGAATGCATGGATCCATCCTGCCTTGTGTCAACGGTTCAGACTGGTGGTGTAATGGTGTAGGGAATGTTTTCTTGGCACACTTTATGGCCACAGTCTACCCATCTTCTACTGGCTACTTCCAGCAGGATGACACGTCATGTCACACAGCACACGTCATCTCAAGCTGGTTCCACAAACATGACAATGAGTTCAGTGTACTCCAATGGCCTCCACAGTCACCAGATCTCAATCCAATAGAGCACCTTTGGGATGTGGTGGAACGGGAGATTCACAGCATGAAGCTTCAGCCGACAAATCTGCAGTCATGTCAACATGGACCAGAATCTCTAAGAAATGTTTGAGAGACCTTGTTGAATCCGTGCCACAAAGAATTCAAGCTGTTTTGGGCGCAAAGGGGGGTACCTAATAATAAAGTGGCCACTGAGTCTATATTAAGGCAAGTAGCTCATCCTGTTGTTGGTATAATGCTGTTCAGCCTTGTGTGCCATTTGTGAAATGGTCAGACTGACTTTCGTTCCAAGCTTGTATGCTGAGGAACCACATATGCTAACTGGAACGCCCCCCTACCCTGGGACCTCCCTGTTTATCCTGTATCTGATTATTATTAATTCAGATTGCATTAGATTAGCGATTGGCTAGATATTCTCCATTATCCTATAATATAAACGGGACATTTCTAATGGTTTGGAGAAATGGAAGATTAATAAATGATGATTCATCTTCACTTGCACTTATGTTTTTGTGGGACTAAAGTACTATGGCAAAGTGCCATGCTAAAGTGCTGTAGACATGTTGGGTTGTGTAGTTTCATTTCGCTTCATGAGAAAGGTGGTCACCTATGGGGGGAAAATCAATGTTTAAAATAAAACCAGATCATAGGTGTGACCAATCTATAGATTTCTGATTACCCAACATATCAGGTCAGTACAACTGCTGTTTATTCTGCAGACAGACATTTTGCAACCCTATAAAGATAAGACTGATTTTATAATTTGATTATCTGAGAAAATTTTATTGGACTAAAATACACTTAAAAACTGACATTAGGTTGATGTTAAATAATCAGCCTGCCATTGCCTCTCCCCTCAGTCAGTGATGGCTTATATTCCATCATGATCCTCAGCTGCAGTACGTGGCTACAGTGGCACTGTGCTGCGGGGTGGCCAGCTGACTAGCTGGCATACCATGGGTTAATGGAGGCTTGGAGACTAACTCGTCATCCCTCCCACAAGTGCACAGGATGCTCCTGCTGTGTTGCTCCTGGATGGTC
The DNA here is from genome assembly GCA_900660455.1 of Gephyroberyx darwinii. Taxonomy (NCBI): domain Eukaryota; kingdom Metazoa; phylum Chordata; class Actinopteri; order Trachichthyiformes; family Trachichthyidae; genus Gephyroberyx; species Gephyroberyx darwinii. Next base: position 26,316 of record CABFOQ010023955.1, read on the forward strand.
CTATGTGGTTCAGTAATGAAGCTCTTTCACTGAAAGTTGACATACTCAAAGGAACTGTTTGAGGCCACAGTCTGACATTAGATAATGGTTACACTTTGCTATTCCTATAGTTTAATGTTCTTAGTGTTAGGACAGTACCACTGCTCTCAAAATTAGGCATGTTTTTCATTTGTCAACAATTTTAATTCAGTGGGAAATTTTGCGAGAAGTCATTTCTTCTCCTGTCTTTGAATCTGATATTGGGTGGGTCTGATACATTTTAGGCAATGGGCTTGGCAGTGCTGGGCTATTAGTATAGTGTGGTGGTCATTGGGGTGGTTTGGGGGTAGGGGGGTTATGCTCTGTCAGCATTGATCGGCTGGATTATGACTGCCTCGCCAGCGCCATAGACACATGTGTCAGCAGTCTGATGTCTGCCTCTGAGCCCTCTCACTCCTCCCTCAGATGGCTCTCCCTGCTATAGACCTCAGACTGGGGCCCCCATTGTGGATGTGAAATGCAATTGACATCCTTGTGATACATTCACATCTACTGAATTGCAGACAGATCCATTTTCTCTCTCTAAGAGAGCCCAAATCAAAAACTCTCCTACAATTTTTAAACTTGAAAAACATACAGTAGCTTAAACCTGGTTCATACCTCATGCAGAAACTAATACAACAGAGCAGTCAGTGACTGAGTGCATTTGAGAATTGCGCACGAGGTCACTCACCAACTGAAATGTGAAACTATGCCGACATCGCTGCAGTCACGCCTTCATTGAGCATCGCAGGGTTCAACCCAGGGCTGCAGGATTACCACAGAAATTATAATTGCAGAATAATCCACTTGATATTGTAATAATTATAATTTTTATTAGTAGAATTGCAATTTAAAAACACATTTTTATGTTGCCTACTGTATTCTGTATAAACAACCAAAACAAGTCAAGCTGATAACGGATGTGTAGTTATGCAAACTTGCTGCTTCTCCTGCAAGCCCCAGGTGGACAGCGTCTCTCAATCCTTGAGCAATATCCCTGGTGTGATCTTGGAAAGTATGCTGTTTGCAGGCTTCTGCTTTTCAGCGTAAAATCATCATCACCATAATGAACTGTTCACCACTCATATCGTTCCATAGTTCTACTCGACCACAAATCAGTTTTGCTCACATAGTGGACTACTTGTTTCAGTTCAATCTCAATTCCTCTCCGACGTTTGGAATACAGCGAAGGCAGCGCCGAGTGACTTGCAAGCAACCTTGCTACAGTATTAACATTCAATTTAGAGAGAGACAGAGACACAGTAACACACTTGCCTTCGGCACACCACATCCTGCCTTCGACACGCCACATCCGTTTCATACTGAGGATCACCTGTCCATTTCATTTCTTTACAACAAGGTTATAGAATTTTATAGAAGCGACAAAAGGCTGTTAGTCTTTCAGTGTGATATGTTGTCTTAATTACAATTTCCAGTTGCCGCTACGTCTCTTCATTCATCTGCCTTGCTAATAAATGAAACGGGCCTGGCGATAGGTTGTCAACTCGCTTTGCAAGCACAGAGGCTAGATGCTGTCTGTTCTTATTGTGCGCATCGATAATTTTGCTATAATTTGCCTTTTATAAAATAACCACCCTCGATCTGCTTTACTTGGAAATAACTGACACACTTTGCAAAACATTGAGTGGATTGGTCTTTTCCTTTTCGCCTCATAGCTTGAAGTTGAAAAATGGTAGGACCAGAAACACATTTTTTGGTACACTGGCCCGCTGGGGCCAATGACTGACCAAGTAGCTGCCATTATCACCAACTGGAACTTATGTCTGACACTTAGCAGAAACTCTCAGAACACAGCCAAAGTGCTTTGGCTACAAAGTGCTACTGGCACTTTGATCAGTTTTCATTTTGTTTGTCATAAACTGTCAGCTGACTATGGGCCATGAAATCTTGCCTCCTTTTCTTTAGTCTGTTCGCAAAAAGGCGGTCTGTGCATGTGTTCTCTAAAGTTTCCGACACATACCGACATTAGGCACAATGACCTTCTTAACCCTCCTGTCATGTTGCAGGTCAAACCGTTTAAAAAGTATATTTTCAGCATGCCATTTCATTCATAACCCATATGACTAAATATTACAGCTACTGTAGTCTCAGGCTCAGTCAACCTTACAAGTTCATGTTTCCTGATGCTTTATCATCTGAAGTCTTTTAACCTAATTTGATATGAAAAGAGATTGAGCAAACCCACATCTTTTTGTCAAATTCTATTTCAATGATTTGGTGTGGCGGTTCTTTCAAGAGGCATGACTGAGATAGTAATCATTAAAGTGTATGTTTTAATGGGGTCATCTTGTTGGCTGACTCTTGTTTTTCCTCTATCTAGGTGTGATTTACCTTAAGAACATGGTAACCCAGCACTGGAGCGAGGGAGACGGTTCAGCCACGGAGACTCCTGTCAATAACATCCCCGAGGAAGACAGACAGTTCATTCGAGACAATATAGTGGAGGCTATCATTCACTCCCCCGAGCGCATCAGGTAACTACATGCCCCACTAGCTGAGTAGAGGGAGGGCAAGACAAGGGAGGTGAGCTCAGGAGATTATCGTTATCCTCTTAATCTCTTTCTCCCACCCTCAATCTAAAACTGCCTTTTGGACTCTTCAGGGTCCAGCTGACAACATGCATCCACCACATGATCAAGCATGACTACCCTGGCAAGTGGACAGCAATTGTGGACAAGATCGGCTTCTACCTGCAGTCAGACAACAGTGCTGGATGGCTGGGCATCTTGCTCTGCCTCTACCAGCTCGTCAAGAACTATGAGTAAGTCAGTTCTCGATTTTTGAAGCAGACTATTTGGTTTTAAATTTTATTATAAAGCATGAAAAGTGAATGCTCCTTTTTAAGTGTATGACATCCTACCCTTTTTAAATGTACATTGGCCTTGGAGTAAACTTTGTGTAGCTGCTTTTGTGGCTGATGTGATTTGCGTGTCACACAGGTATAAGAAACCAGATGAGCGCCAGCCTCTGGTGGCTGCCATGCACATCTTCATGCCCATGCTGAAAGACCGCTTCATCCAGCTGCTCCCTGATAACTCCAGTGACTCTGTCCTGGTACAGAAACAGATCTTCAAGATCCTCTATGCCCTGTTCCAGGTAATGGCATGGCACCTTATCTTTTTTTTTTTTTTTTGTCTGTTGGCTGGTGGAGAGGGAGAACAGAATCTTGTGTATGTGCTCTTCTCAAGCAAAGTTGCTCTTGTTTCTGTCTTAAGGTTTGCTTGGAAGGCTTGTTTTCTTTTGGTTTTGCTTTCATGTTTGACCATCTTTGTGGACAGTATTGCAAACCTCCAGTAAGGAAGTTGGGGAAAAAACAAGTGCATATTAGTTGTGACCTAATTTTGGAAACCGAACCGACTGAGACAGGCAGACACGCCAACCTATACTAGCTGCTGGTTGGAGCGGAAAAGTTTAAAAAAAAATTAAAAAAAATTGATTGGGCTTTTTCTGCGTGAGGGATGGGGTTGTGAGGTGGCATCCCTTTGTTTTCCGGGGGTTGAACCCAAAAAGGTTAGAATCACTTGTCTGCAGCTCAGTAGGGCAAGACCAATATGATTACAATGTATGGGCACCTATGATGCCACAAAAATAAATCAGTGCCTGCTGATTATGGGCTATTAACATTATTCTCTTATAATTTTATCAATGTCCCATATCTGCTGAAATTACTTATTTTTGTGGTATCAGTAGTTCAATCTAATCACTACAATCCCCTTTTAGACTTAATGTTTGACCATAATTCCAACACTCTTTGGCATCTTAAGATTTATTTTATTCTTAAAGGTCTATACAGTAAATATGCATCTCTTCATATTTGATAATTCAATTTACTGAGCTTTGATTGTACTTATGTCATAATATGGTCTGTTGTCTCCACAGTACAACCTCCCCCTAGAGCTCATCAACAGACAGAACCTGACAGAATGGATGGAGATCCTGAAGACTGTTGTGGATAGAGATGTGCCTCCGGTGAGGATACAAAATGCATACATATACTTATATTGCAGATTGCTCTTTACAAATTCAGAGCAATTTCTAGATCTGCGCAGTCAAATTTTCCACAAGCTCACTGGGCTTCTCCTCTTGTCGTTGGTCTCTACAGGAGACCATGCAGGTGGATGAAGATGAAAGGCCAGAGCTGCCCTGGTGGAAGTGTAAGAAGTGGGCCCTTCACATCTTGGCCCGGCTGTTTGAGAGGTAAAGTATTCAGTATCAGTATTGTCCTCACTTTTAGTCAAGGATGCTTAACACAAACATTCACTGTATGAAACGCTAACTCTTACCAGATATGGAAGCCCTGGCAACACAACCAAAGAGTATGCAGAGTTTGCTGAACTTTTCCTCAAGGGATATGCAGTTGCTGCACAACAGGTAAGAACTACAAGGCTTAATGTGAAGTGACAACTCTCCAGTTGGACTGAGCAGATTGCTAGAGTTTTGTCTCTTTGGAGTGAGCCTCGGATAAAAGTGATTTCCTTCTACATTTGTTGTACTAGGTGCTGCTGAAGGTCTTATATCAGTACAAGGAAAAGCAATATGTGGCCCCCAGAGTACTCCAGCAGACACTCAACTATATCAACCAGGGCATTGCACATGCCATCACCTGGAAAAACCTCAAGCCACATATCCAGGTATGAATGCAACATTTCTGCAGATTATGCATAATATAGGGCAGGCCTAACATCTTACGAGTTACTTGTACAGCAACAGCATCATATGATAAATTCCTTATATTCCATTCTTTTGATATGGGCTTGATGGTATCAGCATCACACTGACACCAAGCTAAAGCACCTTGGTAGCATTTGAAGCAGTTTTAGTTCAAAGCAGTTGTTTATTATACTATAAAACCAAGGTGCGGATGCAATTTTAAAATTTTGGTTACAGTTTTAAAAACTTTCCTTTCAGATTACTAGATTATTTTATTTGTCAACATGGTTACTGTCAGTGAATTCTGAGTACTTTCCAAAGCCAGGTACAGAGCTTTTATTGAGTACTAGAAACTAGAACAAGTATGAGACTTAGTTTCTAGTACAACTATCATCTCCAACTTCCAATAACTCGTTACCATGCCCTGATTCTGACTTTGTTTATTTCAGGGCATCATTCAGGATGTGGTTTTCCCCCTCATGTGTTATACGGATAGCGATGAGGAACTATGGCAGGAGGATCCATATGAGTACATCCGCATGAAGTTTGGTAAGCAGAAACAGTTCAAAATCCTTTTGGATGACAGCCACCAAAGTGCTATGCCTAGACTATGATTATCTGACAAAACTGAATGAGCATCAATTTTTTTAAGTTAGTGTTGCACTAAAACTGGGACCCTATCCAACCTCAACTCCCTCTTTAGATGTGTTTGAGGACTTCATCTCCCCTACCACAGCAGCCCAGACACTCCTCTTCACTTCCTGCAACAAGAGGAAAGAGGTGAGTTTAAAACCCTTTGCTGTCAACGCTTTTGAAGCTTCTTGATTTGACATTGAAGTCGGATGGTTGGATAAAGGCCTCATTGTCCACGGAACAGTCTGCGGGCGAGATTTCATCCTACACTGTCATCCTGCCAATGGTTAAGAGAAAGGGCTGCAAAAAAGCTGAAATTTTCTTTTATTGTTTCATGCATCAGTGATGTCAATTCAAAATACTGTTCCTAGTGCCATAAGAAGTATTATTTTGGTGAGCACTGTGTGTGTCGTTAGGCAGTTTCACTGGACAGGATTTACAGGCTTTGACTTAGATGGAGATGGAACAGCATGAACATAATGTCTATATGTAAACCGTTTTTGTTTTTGACCTTTTAAAAGTTTCTCCTGCACTTCATGTTCATGCCTGACTCTGCCCCAGTTGATACTTGATGTAAAGGAGGCAGAAAACGTGCTTTTACATACAGTATAATCAAATGTATGTTTTCTTTCATGCTGTGTTAAGGTACTGCAAAAGACTATGGGCTTCTGCTACCAGATCCTTACTGATCCCACCTCTGACCCCAGGAAAAAGGACGGCGCCCTCCACATGATAGGCTCATTGGCTGAAATCTTGCTCAAGGTGAGGGACTCTCAACCAATATGCTTACTTGCACTACTTATGACAATCCTTTTTTTTTTTTTTTTTTTCTCTCTCCAGGAAGGCAATTTTGAACTCAGTACTCATTGCAAGCTAGTGCATGATTTTGTTTACATGTAAAATAAGGCACAGTCATCTAATTATGAATCATTTTTACATTCTGCTCTTAACCTGGTTACTCAAGTAAACTGGTTTTGGGTTAATGCATGAATGGTTAGAAGAACCATTAATGGAGAACCTGGTTAAGATGCCTGGCATAGTCTAATATTTAACAGGTTACTGTGCCATGTTAACATCCTCCTCCTTTTAGTTTTGACTTTTGCCATCTGCGCCAACTTGGACTTGCACAGAGTGATGGTACATTGTGGTGTGAACAAAAATTGGCAGCGAGCAATTCTATCTATGGGAACAGGAATATTTTAGTTGGTTTATTCATGGCAGCAAAGATACTCAATTACTGGGTGCCTTAACTGGAGTATGGACTATAGCTGTGTCACTGCATGCAAGTAAACATAGCCTGTGATCGACATTTAAACAGACCTCAAGCTGACTAGTGAAAAGTAGCTGTTCTGATGATTGGGCAGTACACCCTGAGAGCAAAAGACTCTATTCGTCAAAAATTATTGGCCATGGAAGTTTATCAACATTTTTTCATTTTGTGACCGATTTTACCTTGATTCATTTTGTCTTCAGACTGCTAAGATGAGCAAAATGTAAGGAGTTACCATTGTGAGTTTGCTTTACACACTTAGAATCGTGAGATTTCACGCTTTCTGGCAGTGTATTGTATGGTCAGTTTGACCCCGGTGCTTCTTAAGTGGTAATATCGTTCCAATTAAAGCATATGTAGCTTTACAGGTTTGACATTGCTTGCCCAGAATGTAAAAAGGAAAAGCCTGTTTGGCCTGTAAGTGTTGGCATGTGTTAAGTGATGCCTTGTGTAGCTGACTTTTTCCTTCCCTTCCCCTGCACAGAAAAAGATTTATAAGGACCAGATGGAGTTCATGCTGCAGAATCATGTCTTCCCCCTGTTCCGCAGTGAGCTGGGCTACATGAGAGCCAGAGTAAGCGATAATGCCATAACATTCAGACTTAAGATTTGTGTTTAAAAATACTGAGCAGTTGTTGGGAATTACAAGCATGTTTATGTTATCACTGTAATAGCATATCACCTTTACATAGACCCTATTCGTTGTCCAAAGTTTTTCAATGCCTCTCTTTTCCCACAGGCCTGCTGGGTACTGCATTACTTCTGCGAGGTGAAGTTTAAGAGTGACCAGAACCTGCAGACAGCCCTTGAGCTGACTCGCCTCTGTCTCATCAATGACAACGAGATGCCTGTTAAGGTGGAGGCTGCTATTGCCCTGCAGGTCCTCATCAGCAACCAGGAGAAAGGTAAACAAGTTTAACCATTTAAGTCATTGCTCACTGACTGTACCTCCATGTTATCATTGTAAAAGAAGATGCAATTATTTCTCTATCTACCTGGAGCTAACAAAATATTATTAGCTTCTGCTTTTTGAGCATGATTCCTTTTTAGATTGATAATCAAGTGACTGAATCAGTGTTTAGCAAGAAGAATACAATTTTACTGTACTTGGAAATTCATAGCTGTGAACATTTTACACCCGTAAGAAGGCAAGCAACACTGGGGTTCGCACCGGCAGAGTTTGCTGTTGAAGCTGATCTTTGGGCACTGGCCCAATTCCTTAGAAAGCCATGATATGTCATTTCCCTAATTGCAACTCTGTTCTATGTTATGCAGACCAAAGTGATTTTCCTTCAGAAACACTGAAGATTGTCTTATTTGTAAATCCATATAGTTCACTGTCTGTCTAACATCACATCTGCATCGTATTCCTTAGCCAAAGAGTACATCACACCCTTCATCCGGCCAGTGATGCAGGCACTCCTGCACATTGTCAGGGAGACCGAGAATGATGACCTCACCAATGTCATACAGAAGATGATCTGTGAATACAGTGAGGAGGTCACTCCCATTGCAGTGGAGATGACACAGCACTTGGTAAGTGCACTCAGCTGCCTTTTAGTCAGGTGCTATACTAAGATCAAGTTGAGTTGATTTGATCACTTGCTGTCACATAGTTAAACAATGTGGACACGGGGAAACAAGTCAAACCTCCTGCCTGAAGGAAAGGTGTATGGATACTCAATCTATATACAAACGCACACTTAACAGTTGGCCCTCTGTGCGTTCTCCACGACAGGCTATGACGTTTAACCAGGTGATCCAGACGGGGCCTGATGAGGAGGGAGGAGATGACAAGGCCGTGACTGCTATGGGCATCCTCAACACCATCGACACATTGCTGAGTGTGGTGGAGGACCATAAAGAGGTTAGCAGCACAGCCATTAAGCCTTCTGCACACACATACACATTTCAGCTGCTGGCTGATCACTCTTCAGTGCCACTTCCTCTGCAGAAGCAGTTCTGTCCTGCCATAGTGTTCCTGCCAACACATTTCAGCCACCCACCAACTCCTGGGAACATGCGCTGTTCTCACAATGTTCAAAATAGTGCTGTGGCACTCTGCCAGTATGTCTGCCGAAACATAGCCCTGCTGACGCTCGAAGCAAAGCAGCCAGCAAATTTGACCAAGCATTGCTTCACAGGGGCAATCCTTGATTGCACAACACAACACACGGTCAGGAGTTTGAGTTTTAGCTATGGCTGATGTAATTCTCTTTTTGCTGAATCGTTTCTTATTCACCAAGTGAAGGTGAACAGGTGTATATAAGGAATTTGACTTTGTTCATTGTTGCAGACACATTACAAAATAGGTGTACAATACCTGAATGACACAAGTTACAGGACTATGTAAGTGTATATAGTGCAGATAAGAAGTACTGACACTAAGTGCCATCCCTTCGATAATAAAGGTGCTTCTTGTCTTCATTCCTTCGGGTTTGTTTGAATTACATACTATGAGATGTAACTGTATAGTCACGCCATCAGTCAATATATGTGAACCATGTTCTTACGTTTTGTTCTAACCCTTATTGGTGCTGTTTCAGATCACCCAGCAGCTGGAAGGCATCTGTCTGCAGGTGATTGGCACCGTCCTGCAGCAACACGTTCTGGGTAAGCAGGACTGGTTCGTTTTGTACCACCACATTCCACCTTGGCATTTGTCTAGTGCCTCTCAACATACCTGCCTAGTGAAGCACTGTTGATGATAATAAAAAGGCTATATTTACCTCCAGTGACACACCTCTCTCCTGAATGTTTGTTGGTGATCCTTCAGAGTTCTATGAGGAGATCTTGTCCCTGGCCCACAGCCTGACTTGCCAGCAGGTGTCCCCACAGATGTGGCAGCTCCTTCCACTGGTGTTCGAAGTCTTCCAGCAGGACGGATTTGATTACTTTACAGGTAAATACTTGGCACCTGCCCACACTGTAATGCATAATTAATGAGTAAATCTTTAAAAATCTCATATTTGAATGCTAGTTTCAATGATTGCCACTATATTGCTGGAAAGGCTATATGAATGATAAAGGGTTTTTTGTTTCAGATATGATGCCTCTCCTTCACAACTACGTTACAGTTGATACAGACACCCTCCTATCTGACACCAAATACCTTGAGATTATCTATAGCATGTGCAAGAAGGTAAAACAATGCACTTGATGTTAACATGAAATGTGTTTGTTTCTATGTATTCATGTTATTATATTATTCTAAATGGTCAATGTGCACAAAGAAGTTTACCTTAGGCTTTCACTTCACACAGGTCCTGACAGGGGATCCAGGTGAGGACCCAGAGTGTCATGCAGCTAAGCTATTGGAGGTGATCATTCTGCAGTGTAAAGGCCGTGGCATTGATCAGGTCAGGACCTGCCAAAGGCACCTTTTTCAGTGTTGTCAATAATGGTGTTTACTAGTCGAATTGGTGTAAACGTAGAGAAACTCCGCATTTCCTGTAGATTTGTTCGTTTGTGGGGTTGATTTTCGTTCTGACCCAGGTTCACTCCTGGGGACATTCCAGGATCTGTTCCAGTGGGTTTTGCAGTTTAACAACGGCTCTGATTTTGTATATATCGGATAACTTGCTATTGTTGCAGGTTGTGCCCCTGTTTGTGGCTGCTGCACTGGAGCGTTTGACACGGGAGGTGAAGACTAGTGAGCTTAGGACGATGTGCCTGCAGGTTGCCATCGCTGCACTTTACTACAGTCCTCCTCTGCTCCTCAACACCTTGGAGAATCTGCGCTTTCCCAACAACACCGAGCCAATCACTAACCACTTCATATCCCAGTGGCTCAAAGATGTTGATTGCTTCCTTGGGTAAGATCAATTTCAAGGGTGTTTCAACATCACAAGTGACTACTTTATTCAGTCTTACACAATTGTGTACGTTCTGTACAGGATTGTCAGATGTGTGAATTACCACACCTTTTATACTTTTTGATAACAATGCTCATGCTCCCTGCTTTTTTTTTAACAGCCTCCATGACAGGAAGATGTGCATTCTTGGACTTTGTGCTCTGATTGACCTCGACCAAAGGCCCCAGGCTGTCAATCAGGTGGCCGGCCAGCTCCTCCCAGCGGCCATCCTGCTCTTCAGTGGCCTCAAGAGGGCCTATGCCTGTCGAGCAGAGCATGAGAATGAGGATGGTGATGATGACGAAAATGGAGAGGATGAGGATGAGAACGGTAAACTGTTTTGCTTTAATCACTGTTGAATTGGTCAAATCTTTATTTGCAATGGGGGTTACAGGGTGTATTGAGTGGTGTTAAAATGAGATCTCCCCTTAATTCTCTCGACCCACAGCCGAGCTGGGCAGCGATGAGGATGACATTGACGAGGAAGGCCAGGAATACTTGGAGATGCTGGCTAAGCAGGCAGGAGAGGACGGAGACGATGAGGACTGGGAGGAGGACGATGCTGAGGAGACGGCACTAGAGGGCTACACTACAGCTGTAGATGATGAAGACAACTTGGTTGACGAGTATCAAATCTTCAAAGCCATACTACAGAGTAAGTAAATGAGTGAAATTCACTAAAAAGCCTGCAACTAATGTTAATACATCAGACTCTCTTTGAGATCAAAGCTAAATGTTTTTTCAATTTTGAAAAATAAATATGATGCTTCAAGTAGGGCTGGAGATGTGACTAAATAATGATATTGTTGTTGTGGTATACAGTTGTCACCTCATTAATGCTAAATACCATATAGTAATGAAAACCTCATGAAATAAGATCTAAAACAAATTGGGAAATATTATTTGAAAATTTGTTTTACTGTAATTTACATTACCATGCAGTTCAATGTGATGATCAATATAATTATTTAACACAAATTTCCATATGTTGGTAGATATTATGTATCTTGAAAATAATTTCTTGGGCTCATGTTGATATTACTTCTGTCTGTATTGCCCAGTCCTAGCTGCAAGATCACTGTAACTTTAAACAGAACTAATCGCCCTTTGCTCTGGTCCAGATATCCAGACCCGTGACCCAGCATGGTACCAGGCACTGACACAAGCCCTTGATGAGGAACAGGGCAAGCATCTTCATGACATTGGCACACTTGCAGACCAGAGGCGGGCAGCACATGGTAAGTTCCAGTCATGTAAGGAATCTCGAGGGAACAAATGCATGTTATTTCACCAATGTTTTTGATTTTAAGTGCCATTGCTTATTGTCTGATTGCAGAATCCAAGATGATTGAGAAGCATGGTGGATACAAGTTCACAGTGCCAGTGGTGCCAACTAATTTCAACTTTGGAGGCAGTGCTCCAGGAATGAATTGAGTCATCTGTTCTACTTTTTATTACTCTGTGACTGATTGTAGTGAAGTGAAAAAAGCTTGTGTTGTTCCCTTAAATAGTGGTTCCAGAACTGGTTCTTCTCAGTCATTCTTCAATCTGTCAAATTGGAAATAGCACCAGAAGATTTGGGAAAGCAACCAAATGCAACCAATGGCTGGGGAAAACGAACCAAGAACTTGAGCACGATGCAAGAGAAGAAGCTCTGAACAACGTTGTCTTCTGGAGTCCAATGTGGAGGGGATACCATGATGGCAACTTTCTTTTTTTTTCCCACTTTAACAAAATTGGGGGCTTAACAATTTGAAATTGATAATGGGACTAAACATTTCATCATTATCACAGTTTAGGCCAAATGGCCATGATAAGATTATACCTCTGGAAGTAGTGATATCTACGTCATTTTCTGCATAAACAAATTCTCATGTTTGTTATGTACATACAAGCCAAGGTTATTGATTTTTCAAGTAGCCTTGCAAAACAACCAGAGGCATTTGTAAGGTGTCAACAGCTGTATTCATATGTAGCATATTGGATACTTCATAGCACTATGTGATGCCTGATCTCTGTAAATTAATGACTAGCACTTTCATATTGTTCAGGTCTCCTAGCCTTCTGTATCAGACTGCAAATTTTTTAAATCGATGAAGACTATTTAAAACAAAAACAGCTGTAACTTTGTTATTTTGCAAGCAACTTCTCCTGTAATGGCTGGTTGTCACATGTATTTGGTTACGGTGTGGATCAATAGGCAACATAACTTTGCCAACTTGGAAACATTCTAGATTTCTGAAAAAAGAGAATGCTCTTGGTGTTCAGTTTGGGTACAGGATGTGTTTGTGAGCACTGAAAGTACAATTGGATACTTCATTGAAGCATGTACAATTGGACTTATCGTGAAGGTCTCAAGCTTTTGGTTGGTGTATGGATGAACCATCTATATATACAACGACATATTAAAAAAGCTAAGGGAATTCATGCCCTTGAGTGTTTCCTTGTACAGGCACATTGCTTGTCTTGGTTTATGAATTTTATCGTTGTGCTTGGCTAATGGATCTAAGTATCACTCTGTCAGAGCACTGTCCACTCTCCTTCGAATCAGACATGGTGTTTTTCACTGTAATATGTATCAATTTAAAGTGTTCAATTGTCACCACAAAACCATCTTTGTAGACAAAATTGATGTAGTTAAACAAATGGTACATGTTAGAAATTAAATAACCCACGCTTTTTTTATTTTTTATTTTTTATTTAAAAAAACATTTTACTGACACTGATAGGCTTATTTTTTTCAGGGTTCATATATATATTTTTTTTTAAAAAGCACTCCTGATTTGGCACCAATCATTTTCCATCTATCATAGACCAACACCTTAATGACCACTTAGTTGTCCAGCCAGCTGTAAGGGGACAGAGGGCCAACCCTAGACTACTGCTTGACTGTGATCTGGCAGCCTCCCCAAAGCCACATGATCAGGTATCAACCATCTCCACATGCCAGCATTACTCTACATGTTAACTGAAATTATGTTAAGACTGTGACTGATGTAATTCTAGTCTCTTGCAGGATATGACTCTTTATTGGACAGCCATATGATGTCCAGAAATGTCGGCGAATTTCATGAGATGGCAGGTGTTGAAAATGGAGTATGGTTCCATTTTCAAGTGTGTGAAAAGGCTTGCTAGTTGACTGTACCATTAAAACTATCTGAGTGGTAGATATGTAAGAAAAGCAGATGCTCTTGTATGGTTTGACAATCTCAGAACTCTCCAAACTCTTGCACCATCACTTTACGATATTTTGAATTGTTTATTTGGGAATGCGCCAAGGGAGGTGTATACACGTGTTGGTAATACTGTATACATGGTATGGCTGTATGGCTTTACTGTGTGTGACAACAGGATTATCCAGAATATGTACTGTCATGGAGATACTCAGAAAACTACAGTCATGTGCTTCTCTGAACTGGACCTCATGGGCCACCTCCTTCAGATGTTCTAAGGTAGTGGTTCCCAAACGTAGGTCTCCTTGAGAACGAGGAGAGAAAATATGACATTTCTGATCACAGGTGTGATACTCCACTGTTCTCTCCCCTCCTGCAGTACAGACATATCAAATATCTTGGGACAAAACCTTTATCAAATGGTTCTAAGGTGTATCTAGATGGGGGTCCTTGCCGTGAAAAGGTTTGGGAACCCCTGGTCTAAGGGATGAAGTACATTCATTACTCAATCGTTCCCATTGACATCAAACCAAGAAGGGAGCTGCTGTGTGCAGGTTAATCATAGTTTCTGAAATTCTTAAAAAACAACTGACTTCTAACATTTCAGTTAGATCTTCAAAGGAAACATGGTTCAAGACTCATAACCACAACCTAAGTATGAGGCATGGAACAAATATTTGCCACACCTTTCGTCACGCCATTTAACTGATAATTGTTTTCCAAGAAACAATAAGTGCGACGGTATGAAGCTTTGAATGTTTCATCTGTTGTACTTCCCCACTCATTTGGACTGAGACAAATATAATAGTCCATATTCCTAACGAAAAATCACTAATATTCCTTCAGGGACATACTATTTACAGTTTTACAATGACCTTTTCGTACTTTATGGTTAATGGTGTCACTGTATTCCTACAATTACCCTATTGGATAGTCTATATATTTTATAGTTTTGCTGTGTTATTTTCTTAAAAGTAATTTGGGATTAGTTCTTAGTTATTTTAGGAATATCAGAGAAACGAAATGAAACGCCCATCCTGTACATTACAATTCAAGATCATCATTGAATCACACATACACACCGCAACACTGGAGTCACTCGTGTACTTGGGTTTGTTGGCAGTACAATAATGACAATACTGAATATGAAAACTACATGAACCAAGTATTCTGTGGCGCTATCGCAGCAGCGCGCTTTTCCCTGCTGCGCCACTAAAGTCACGTGACCGCGCCGAGCGGTATCTGTCTTGTGCGTGTGTCCGCTGCAAGACAGACAGACTGTGACGGTTCAGCAGTTCAGAACACCACAGAGCAAGAAGACCCCCCTCGGTGCTGTTGAAAATGTGGCTGCTGGACGAACTTTTAAAATCAATATGGCATGCATTCACAGCCTTGGACGTGGACCAGAGAGGGAAGGTTTCCAAATCTCAGTTAAAGGTACGATTCACTCTTGGGGTTTTTTTGTTTTTAGGGATTTTTTGTTTATTTTGGTTCATGTTTGAGGCTGATGCAACAGTTGACTTTCCCTCTGGGATAAACAAAGCCTAACCCAATCTTCATTCATATGATAAAGATGCGATTAAGTTGCATTTTAGAGATATAGTGAGACTAGTGTGTGTGTTATGTGCCAGGTTCTTTAAAATTTTGCACCCTTGTTGATTAATTATACTGCTACACATGTCTAGATGTTCCTTGTACTTTCTTTGCATAGCCAACACCAGTGCCAGTAAATCTAAGGGAGAAAGAAAATATATTGCTGGTACAGTATGTTTATTATAGTTCTCCATGAAGTCTAAGTCTAAGGCCAGTTGTATATATTTTTTTTAAGAAAGGGGCATAGAGGAATTACAAGTGTGGAGTTTTCCTGCATGATACTCTTGGACTGGTTCTCAGTTGTTTGCCTGGGTCTGATGTCTATGTGCCCAGCCTGATAAAGACACAGTGTGACTTCAAGGCCTTTCATCTCTCTCTCTCTCTCTCTCTCTCTCTCTCTCGCTCTCTCTCTCTCTCTCTCACCGGGGTACAGCCAGGAAATCGTACCTCACCTCCAAGGCCTGTTGTACTGCCTTGACATCCTCCTTTGTGGCAGTTTATTTTAGTTTTCAACAGTCTTGACCATTGTCAACTCAATCTCAGTGACAGCTACAGAAGGGGAGCGGCTGTCCCAGCATGCATTGGGCAGAAGGCAGGGAATCACCCTGAACTAGGTGTGGGGCTAAAACTGATAGAGACTTATGGGTTGGGCAGTAGTAGGGGGAACTGAGATGCTGACTACACAGGGCCCAAGCTGAGGGGCGCCCCTATGGTATCTGTATTCACACTTAGAGGAACAGACGTTACGCTTGGTCAGTAATGCTTGTAAATGGCAGTAGCACAAGGTCTTACAGAATGTAGGAGTGATTTTGAACCTCATCTTTAACTTAAACATATAAATGTAAATGTCCTGTACTTATATAGCGCCTTTCTAGTCTTTTCGACCACTCAAAGCGCTTTACAATACATTCTCATTTACTCCTTTCACACACATTCATACACTGATGGCAGGGGCTACCATGTAAGGCACCAACCTGCACATCAGGGGAGACTAAGCATTCATACGCATTCACACACCGAAGACGCAGCTTTGGGGGCAATTTGGGGTTCAGTATCTTGCCCAAGGACACTTCGACATGCGGACTGGAGGAGCCGGGGATCGAACCGCTGATTTTCCGAATAGAGGCCGACCTGCTCTACCTCCTAAGCCACAGCCGCCCCAGCTTATGAGTTCATGTTCATGTTCATGTTGAATGGTCTTGAAGTACATGAATCTATTCAGTATAGTGAATGTTAGTCTTGGTGTCTCTCCCCTTACATACAGTACCCACTCGGTGCCATGCTACCTCTTTTTTATGTGATAGTATCTTGTGGTTCTGTGGTTCCTAAGGTGCTTTCTCACAACCTGTGTACGGTGATGAATATCCCTCATGACCCTGTGGCCCTGGAAGAGCACTTCAAGGATGATGATGAAGGGCCCGTGTCCAACCAGGGCTACATGCCCTACCTCAGCAGGTTCATTCTTGACAAGGTGGGCAACAGACTGTCACGTCTATTAAACCCCTCAAGGAGAATCTACAAAGATGCTGAGTCACTTTTTCACTTTTCATGGATTTTTCTCCTGTAATGCCTCAATATAAAGCAATATACATTTTGTCACAATATGTTTTATCTCTGATATGTTTAAATATATGTTTTCATCCAGATAGTCAGGTCAGTTTGGTTGTGGGACAGAGCTGCCATTGTTGATGTTTGTTGGTGGGAAGGGGAAAGCTTATTTTTACTCTAGTTTAGAGGCTGACACAGTAAAGTATGTGTGCCAAAATGGCAAGCGTGCAAGAAAAAACAGCTTCCAACACTCACCAATTCAGCTCACCTCAGCTACTTCCTCTGGTTTGCACTGTGACACAAAGACCATGTTATATTACGATGACTAATAATGATGTGTGGTGCTCTGTGGGTCTGTGCAGTAGAATAAATGTTTTGGGTTATGCCTTTGTTGTAAAGAAATGGAATTTTCTTTCTATGACGTGTTTATTGATAACATAACGTGTTTATTGAAATTACTAGATAATATAAAAGGTAGCATCTTTGCATGCATGTGTGATGAAACAAGTGCAAAGTCTGAATCAACTTGTTCAATCAATGGCATTCCTGCCTCCAATAGAATATTTGTCCTGCACCCCAGGGGGCATAGTGTAACACCGTGTACAATACGGCTTGCCAACAGCTTTGTTGGTAATAAAACTAACACTGATGTCAATTAGTAAACTGCTTGAGTTTCACTATTTGTACTTGGAGGCTATTTCCTTGCCTTTCTCTCTTAGACTCTGACTTGAATTGAAATGAGGCATTTAAGAACATTAAGTTTGTACTTCACATCCTGTGGACTAAAGTATGTGAAAGGAGACAAACACCAGCCTCCTACTTAGCATTTGTAAACATATTGCCCTTACTGGGCGCTGAGGGATTTTGACTTTGACTGAATTCTGCATTTTTAATCACAGGCACGGGATAATTTTGATGTACTGGAGTTCAACAAGATGTGCTGGACACTGTCTTACAGGAAAAATATCAGCACCAGGCATCTTCTCATCTCAAATGATGATGCTTTCAAAGTCTGGTGCATTTTCAACTTTCTGTCAGAGGACAGGTACCCGCTAATAATCATTACTGAAGAGGTGAGAGAGATGCATTCAGCCCTACTCTATAGGTGCTATCCAGACTTAACCCACTGTATATAGAAACATTCACCCCCTGTCCACTCCCTTAGATTGAGTACTTCCTGCGAAAGCTGATGGAGGCCATGGGGAGTGGTTGGAATGAGGAGAGGTTTGTGGAATATAAACTCCAGTTGAACATGAAGAAGAACTGCCTGAGTGCCTGGGAGCTGATTGAACTGGTGGGCATGGGTCACTTCAGCAAGGGCTTGAACCGCCAGACCTTGTCCATGGGCATCACTGAGGTCTTCCAGGAACTAATACTAGATGTGCTCAAACAGGTTAGACCGTGCTCAATGTCTGGCTCACTGTCGTCTGTACTGAGATTGATTTTTTTTTCACTTCTACACACTGAAGGGATACATGATGAAAAAGGGTCACAAAAGGAAAAACTGGACAGAGCGCTGGTTTGTCCTTCGACCAAACTCAATGTCATACTATGTGTGTGAGGACCTTGCAGACAAGAAAGGAGACATTGTCCTGGACAGCAACTGCCGTGTGGAGGTAATACTTTATCAGTGTAGTTTGGATAATGTAATCTTATGTTAGAATCTATTGTCATCTAAATGCTAACAAAAGAAAGATGCAGTGTATTTTTAAAAAAAGTCATCATTCACTGAGCATTTGTCCCAAACTCCCTTGTGTTTCCAAATGATGCCATGTAAGTGAAATTTCCTGACTTTTTGATTTCATTTACCTCAGAAACATAGTATTACCTAAACAGCAGTGACTGTTGAACAGTGGAATGTTTTATAACCACACAGTTTGTTGTTAATCCACTATGATATGGTTGAGAGTACCATGACATGTTAATCTCTGCTGCAGTCTCTCCCAGACAAGGAAGGGAAGAAATGCCTGCTGATCGTCAAGTGCACTGATAAAAGCTTTGAGATCAGTGCATCGGATAAAAAGAAGAAACAGGAATGGATCCAAGGTAGTGACTGGTTCTTCACTGCTGCTCTGTAACTGCCTCCTTACAAAATGTCTTGTGCATCTTATTTGTTTTTGTCTTATTTGCTTTCTTCTTATCTCATTGTCATTTTCGGATCCCTTTTTGAGTTGCTCCTCCCAAGGTGTCTTCCATTTGTTTTCTTTTTTCTTTTTGGCATTCAGGTTTTTTTTGCATCATTTTGTTCTGTGACTGACTGCTGATTAGTTTAATCTAGGTAGGCTCGTTCTTTGTAAAGTCCATGCTTTGTGA
>CABFOQ010023955.1:45411-61911 GCA_900660455.1 Gephyroberyx darwinii
TGTGATGAAGAACTACATAAATTTATTTGACTTGACTTGATTTGCATCCACAATCAGGATGTTGGGTCGGTTGTGCAGATAAATCAGTCAGACCAAAGTCATCTCAGTGCAGTGACTTCCCTCTTCCTCCATCCTTTGGCAGCTATCCAAACATGCATTCAGCTGCTGAGGTTGGGGCTGCCGTCTCCTCACCGTGAGGCCAGGCTGAGGCGCAGGGAGCTCCGGCAGAGGCACCAGGCAGAGCAGGAGGAGCTGGAGGAGAGGATGAAGCAGCTCCAGGCAGCCAGTGAGAACAAACAGACACAGCTGCTGGCCATGAGGAAGGTGGTGCTTAACAGTCACATCGTACTTCTCTTCCACGCTAAACCTAGAAACTGACATTCAGAAGAAGTTTTTGCTCCAGTAAACCATTTGCACAACTGAAATGTTATATATAAGAATCCATTCACAACTCTCGCTGCCTTCAGTGGGCATTTCTGTCTCAGACGAAGTATTGGAGAATGTTGTTCTATGAGGCTATTTCCTCTAATTTAATAGTTCCTGACAGATTTTTTTTTTGCCAGTTTTTCTTCTTTGAACTAGCTTAGTTCCATGATATCACTCTTTAAAAAAACAACAAAAAAACAAACAAACAAAAAAAACATGCCTAGAGGACACATTTTGACCCCCACAAATGATGCAGTGCTCTTTTTGGACCAACAGCTAAGATTTCCATTATGTGTATGTATAATAAAGCGTATAGGTCTTTATGAGAAACATGACACACAGTATAGTAGTACAGTATCTTTCAGGAATGGAATGATAGCAGACGTTACGATTCTTGTCATTTTCCTATAAATGTTTTATAGGTTTCAAATATAATACAAATACTGATTGTTTTGTAGGAATAACTGCTGATAAATTCTCCAAAGTGAGGACTTTGCCTGGACCTGCTAATAATTTCCCCTCATGTTATATCTGTGAACGCACATAGTATGTATGTTTGAAGGGGGGGTGACCTTTGTAGACAACAGGCTGAGTGTATGGCGCATTGTCTCCACTAACTATTTTCAAGTTTAATAGACACAGTGAAAGGTCAGAGCTTACCCACGCAGACTCTTTTCCTGGCCTGTGGAAACTCCCCTCCGTCTCTTTCCTTCCCTCCTAGTTCTGTCCTCTATGCTAGAGGTTGCGTGTGATAATCCATGTTTTATACTAAATGGCTTGTTTGGAAACCCATTTTGGTTTGGGTTTAAAGATTTGCTGGTATCTGGACAGTGACAAATTGTTTGATAGTTTTGCTCCATGCTTGTTTGACTGTTAATATCAAACAGCACAATAACCATGAAGTTAGGGTGCAGACTGACGGCTTTCATTTGCAGATATTTGCAGGCATAATGCATGTACCACTGAAGAACTGAATCTGTTTTTGTTAATGGTCCCCCCATTTCAAGGTTCTTACAGTTTTTGAACAGATATGATTGTATTCATAAAATAGCCTTTTTTAATATATATTTAAAAAATATCACCCAGGTGATATCTTAATGTCAGTTTCTTGTTTTAGCCTTTTTTGATATCAGTGTATTTCTAGAGGCCAGCTCTAAATTATTCTGAGGCAGTGTGCAGTACATGGTCAGCTAAATGTGACTGATCAAGGGTCTGAATTATCAATCAGCCTTGATTTATCATCCTTACAAGAGATTAATAACTTAAATGGTTGTTTCTCCCTACTAATTTTCTCATGTTCTTTTAGATCACAAGTAATAACTATAGAAATCCAAAACAGACAAAGTGCTGCTGTCCAGAATGTTATAGAGCTCTTTCTACATGTTTTTGTGTACTGAAGACCTGGTGGGCCCAAGGGTTTTGAGCCAATAGTATTACAATAACTATACAGCATTACTCCATTACCAATAAGAACCAGCGTTGTTTGGGGTTGTAGAGTTCTGTGGTTTCTGTTACTCCCTTTTATTTCCAATTAATCTGGTCTGACCTTCATCTCACAAGTGCTACACTAGTACAAAATGACATTTTGTGCTGAGTGTGTAATTGTTAATAAAATCATGTTTTTATTAGTCAATTTAAATACTTCAAGTTCGGTGTAATTAAGTACTGTGAAAGTGTATTACAATGAAAAGGGAAGAACAACTTGTTATGCAAAGGGTCTTGGTCAGGGACACCTGTGTCAACTTCAAGGCAAAGGATGTGAACTCTTTTCTGTAGCACTGCTGTGGTTCTTTACATCAGCCTCTTCATGGGTTCTCACTTCTCCTTTTACGCTGCCATCTGGATAGGCAGCTTTTCTTCTGATGCATCTTTATATACTAGGCAATTCCAGTCCACATAGAAAACATCTTTTTCATAATTCCCAATTTGTTGAACTACAGTATTTAAAAGACAACAAAGTTCTTTATTATTATTTATTTTTTGATGTCTCAATCTGTTGACTTTGAAAAACATGCCGAATAAAACTAACTGAAGAGCATGTTTTGTTCCTTAGGGAAACTACAAATTCCTCCTTCAACAAGCCGATTTCCCGTTGTAGCCCAAGGTAGCATGCACTCAACAAAGAAATAAAAGCTGTTGGCTCTTTCCCCCTTTGTGCCTCCCAGAAACTGGAAGAGGCAGCGGCTAAAGCAGCAATTGAGGAGCATCGGAGGAAGCAGACTCAGACTGACCTGCAAGATCGCTACAGATTAGACCTGGAAAAAGAGAAAATGGTAACCACGCTGCCCAAAAGACTTTCACATTCTGCATAATCATAGCTAATGCAGGACAATAGTTGATACTCTACACATGTGGGGGGGACATGCTGCTGTCAGAGGTGTATAATGAAAATGAATTAGCCTGGTAAACTCAGGGTAACTTTCTGGATACATTTTCTGCTTAAGCTACCATCATGTGTCTCACACTTTGAATGCATAACCATCTATAGCACCATCTTTCCGTGAAGCCGATACTCTAAATAATTTTCAGGTTATTGCTCATGGAATCCCATGATGTTGAGTCATCCTTTTGTCTGAGAGTGTCAGATGCAGTAACAGTCTTATTACAAGCGGAGACAGCATGTCCTTCCTCTTGACAGGTACATCTCGTTGTAAGATAAAGATAAGATAAACTTCAACTTCTCTTGGCTAGAAAGAATTCCTGCTATGTTGACTACTGACAGATTTACGGATGTTTGATATGTACAGATTTATAAACTTACTGGTCACTTCAAGCCTATATGCAGGGTGTGAAATGTGCATCATTGGCTATCCACATTATCAGTTTTTTTTGTGTGTGTGTGTGTGTGTGTGTGTCTGTGTCTGTGTCCACTCCCCCAGGTGCGTCAGCAGATGGAGGAGCAGGTGGCCCAAAAGTCCAGTGAAGTGGAGCAATACCTGCAGCGTGTCCGGGAGCTAGAGGATATGTACCATCGGCTGGAAGAGGCCTTAGAGGATGAGAGACAGGCCAAGCAGGATGAGGAAACCATGCGCAAGCTGCAGGCCAGGTTAGATATTACACACACACACACACACATACACACACAGCAAGAAGGATCTGGGTTTGATTCCCAGCCCTGTGTGGAGATTGCATGTTTTCCCCGGGTTTCCCTGCCTTCAGACCAGTGCATACTGGGATAGGCGCCAGCATCCTGTGACCCTGAATACGAATGAGAAGGCATTCCCATCATGCATTATGTTCTTAACTGTATCCATAGGTGTCTTTTGCATGTGTCTGTGTCCATCCCTTATAGGCTACTGGAAGAGGAGGCAGCGAAGAGGGCTGAGCTGGAGCAAATCCACCTGCAGCAGCAGAGAGCTATCTCTCAGACCCAGGCTGAGAAGAAGGAGCTACAGGCCGAGCAGTTGGCCAAGGAGAAAGCCTTGCAGGAAGCCATGCTCCAGCTTGAGGGCTTGGAGAGGGAGAGGCACGGAGCACTCAAGCAGTATGAGGTCAGGGGACAAAATAGAACAAAATAGTCAAGATCATATCTAATAGTTGTTCAGTGGGTTTCACCAATCTGAAACACTGACAGGAGTGGTTAACTTTATCTGGCAGTCTACCCTGAAAATGGAAACTGTCTGAAGAGTAAGAATGGCCGTTATCCAGGGAAGCCACTTGTTGCAGCACATTTCTGTTTCATACAGTCTCTCCTGCAATATAGTAATACTATTGTTGGGAGCTGCATCCATGTAGCTTTATCTTTCCATTTAGCTGCAGACCATGTTGATTCACCTTATAGTACTTAACATCTCTCTAGCAACCAGCCTGACCCACGTTCAACTACATATTCATTACATTTAGCTGATGCTTTTATGCAGAGGACTTTCAATAAGTACCACAGTAGAATAAGCTAAAAGTCCGGCACCAGCAGCATTAAACTCAGCCGGTAATGAGGAGTACAAGGGTCAAAACAATAATGCCAACTCAGAATAAATAAAAAATACTGTGTCCCTAAAATGTTAATGTATTCTCAATTATACAGAAGCGCTAAGTAAACCAAGTCGAATAAGCTCAACTGTCTCAGGTGGTTTGGAAAAAATCACCACCACCAAATGCCATTATACGCATTTATCCGTCTGTCTGCACTCCGCTGTCATCTATTGTGAGTTTACACATTAGTCTTCCACATCTCTGTTTTTTAATCTCTCTCTCTCTCTCTCTCTCTCTCTCTCTACCTGTCTGTCTCTCTCATACAGGAGGTTACAAAGAAACTTGAGAGGGCAGCTAACAAGACGAAGACTTGGAAGAACAAGGTGGCCCAACATGAGGGGCTGGTGCGTCTCATCCAGCCAGGTAAGGGTTGTTGGTGTGTGTGTGTATGTGTGTGTTTGTGCGCACACAGAAGGATTTAAGCAATAACCCACGAGGCTGTGCTGTACACTGATTTTAGAACAGCTAGGAGTTGTTAGGTATGACGTGAATGGTGTATCGCTTTAATACAACGGTGGTAACACACAATTGTATTAAATGAAGAGAGAATTCAAATGTTTAGTAAATCTTTTTAATCATTAATCATTAAATGATAACAATAATTCACACGTTTTCCACAGTTCATGAACAGTAGCGACCAAAGTGGTTGCTCATAAATCTATGAATTAACAGTTATATGGTCACGGATGTTTATCAAGCATTTTGCAACAGCTATCGGGTCTTTACATTTCATGACAGTCATGTGTTGCTGTGTTGCTGTGTTTTGCATGATTATGAAGCAGTGACTGTAACTTAGTCCCATAATCTGAACAAAAGTACTGTTTACAAAAAGGCTTTTATTTTGAAAGACATGACAGGTAACTTGGACAATTGTTTATCTATACTCACCTGGCCAGCCCTGTATTCGTTTTTAGAGAGTACAAGTACACGTGAAGTCTGCACTTCAGTTCAAAATTATTGTGTCGTTTTGCATCCAGAGTCGTAAGCCTATGGAGCCAAAACATAAAGTTATGTAGCTTTCCAATACTGGGGATTTCTGTAAGTGATTCCTGTGTGTATTGAAGTACTGTCAAAACATTTCCCTCCCTTCTCTCCCATGGTCTTTTACAGGCCATAAGGGACCTCAGAGGATCACTAACTGGGGGCCAGCCTCATTCACTGACGTTGAGTTGGATTTGAGAAAGAAGTCATGGCAGGAGAGGAAGAACCAGGAAGCTCAGGCTCAGTAAACCCTGACCATGTTGGGTGGACCACACATTGATGTAGCATTACAAAACTTTTACCATAATGATGAGAAGCCATGAGTTAACTCTCGACCCCATGCTTTCACATTCCAAGTCTTCAGTAGTTTGATAACAAAGGTTTTGCTGAGCCACGTGATAGTGATGTAGGTACCCAGTGGGAAATTTCCAAGAAAATAGTTTTATGTTGTGTTGTTGATATTAACTTTATTTGTGGTCCTATTTTTTTCTCAAAATTTTGGATTAACAGCATCTTACCAATTTTCTTCATGACCAAAATTCATTTGCGTATTCATGCTTTTGATTTTGTTTGTTAGATTTTTTTTATTTAAAAAAGTGTCATTTTTATGCCGTCCATTCTGTGCTGAGTATGTTGAATGTATTGCTTTGAGGTAGTTTTGTGTTTAAACATTTTACATATATTACTGAAGCTGAGTAAAACTACTGTAGCCTTCCTCTGATGAAACCACTGGGCTGTATACTAAATATATGGAACATTTGTCTTATGTCCTCCACCTGTTGCAAATGCTAACAGTAAATACATTTTCTCATTGACTATGGCTCGGTTTCCTGATGGAATCTTGTCCTTAGGGCTATTTTTAATGTGTGTCCATATTTGTTTCTGACATGCTTCTGAGAAAACGGGAACTGGAATTTTTTTTTTTGATCCCAGTTCTTGAAGACCAACTGAGGTTCACAATATCAGTCAACCCTTTACACATGTCAAAGTTACAGTGTCTAGCTAAACTCGGTTAGATTTTCCATTATGACACATTATGTGGCACTTCTATGTCCTTTGTCCCGAGAATCTCCTTTCCTCTTTAAAGTTTCATCTTTTCCCCTTCCATTACTTCAAACGAAACTGGTGCAAGTAATGAGGAGCCAGGAAAACCCAGTTACTCAAAATAACACTATAACTCTAATGTCTCTAAGATGGCAATAAGCCTCAGTAAACAAGAATGGGCTTGGGGGACTTCTCATAAATTCTTTCATGACTGTTCGTGATTCATCTACCTCCTGATCATGACTGAACAGTAAATAATCAGAGACGTTTTAACAATGACCAGTAGGTGTCATCATAGGCATACGTACAGGATCATGCTCCTTAATAAACTGACAGGAACAGGAGTCGGAGCCACTGTGCCGGTGCTACAGGCCCATATTGCGGCCTCCAACAATAAAACTCCATGACTCTGACAATTACATTCTTTACTGGTTTAAGTGCAAGGGAGTTTAGCATCTGTTAGAATCCATTTTAAGGATATTTTACATTCCCTTGCATACTCGGTATGCCTCATAGTTGTCTTGGGGCTCCGTCTGTCTCCACCACACTATCAGCCTTGTGAGGAGCCACCGGGTCATGCTTGTGACTCTAGCAAAGAAGAATGCATGGCTGTGAAGAACTAGTTAGGGCCTCCCTGGGCTCCAAGTGTCCTCTCCATAGACTTTGCTCATCATAAGCCAGACCAGTCCTCAATGTTCTTGTGAGAGTCATGTCCAGATGTTGCCTGGTTCTTGTTGAAGTTTTCACTATTTATTTCTACAGTTGCGTATAATATTTAAAGTTGGTTGACAGATGATTTCAGACTTTAAAAAGTATTACAGCTTGCTTGCCAATTTGTGTAGCTGATCAATATTAGGGGAAGTTGGAGAATATGACTTCATGGCCCCAGTTATCATAAACAAGGACATCCTAAATTAAGTTAAAGTGTATTATTTCAAGGAAGCACAGTTGATGTATTGCACATGGCATGCAGGAGCAAGGGCTCTGTTTTGCCGTGTCCCCATGTCAAAACAAATCAGAATGTGCAACAAAGGACCACTGTTCTCGCACATACACCTCACCTTTGCCGCACCTTCCCCACCCTCATGTTTGAGTTGGCGAAAAACAATAGAAGAATATTACAACTATCTGAAACTATCAGCTCTGGGTATATTTTGTCTTTGCCAGCCAACATACACAATGAGTGTCTTGACTTTCTGGGGTAAATAGAGTTAAAGCACCTTAACTTCTGCCTTATTAGGAAAGAGAAAGAACAGAAAAGACAGTTCATCTCAAGTTCAGAGTGTCAGAGCAGGAGATAAGAACCTGCATTCATACACTAACCTAGCAATCAGCACCATACAAACGTTAAGGACATCGTCACAAAAATACCCCTCTATTATGGTAACTTACAGATAGCAGACTGAGTGGCCAATTTACTGAGCTAATTCTTTACCCAGGAATGTGGTCGGCCACCAAAAAGATAATGTAATTCACACAGCAACTCCTTTTATGGACTTGTTTGTTTGTATGATTGGCTATCATTCAAGTGTTGTACCCTTGGACATTGCCTTACACAATGGAGTTTGAATCTGATCTGTTACTATTAAATAAACTCCAGAGTTTCCCTAAACAGATGATGACTGATAGAATCCAGCAGTAGGACTGGAGTAACCCTAGCGCATGTGTGCAAGCATTTCTCCTTAAAAACATGTCCACAAAGTTGTAAATTTTTGTGTTGTTTTGCTGTTCACATATCTCTTTTAAGAGGTATATATATCCAAGGATCTGTGAAAAATGTGGGAATTTTCTTCTAAAAGACTATTCAGTATTCACTGTTGGGGAATGGGAAGTTTTTATCTCCGTGGCTTAATTGCACAAGCCTTGGCATCCCAAAAAAAAGGGATGGATTTGGCTGTCTCACCCCGGCCCCATGTGTCCGAAAGTACCTTAATGCCTGTGACCAATTCATCTGATTCCTGTCCAAAAAAATCCTCATCTAAATAGATTTGAAATGGGAACATTCTTTGGGATGGTCTGCTAGTGAATAAATGCCTGGCAGATGCCTGGTTTCTGGGTGAGATGTCTTCCCACAGTGACTTCACAGCCCTGAGTATTGCACATGGTTGACTGGAACCTGGGTTTTGTTGGAGAGAGAACTTGCGGGTCACTTGAAATGGAAATGGAATAACACCAGGGCTCGAATAGCCACAGATAAAATACTCTTAAGTGGACCAAGGAAAAAGCCAATACTGCAAACCATCACCATCACCACCACCATGGAGATGAGTGGGCGATGTCCGGATAAGATCATCTGGAGCCCGGTTGATTCATGCATTTGATAATCTCCAAACAAGACCCCCATGTTCTGAAACTGACTTCATCCTAATTTCTAGGGTGGAACGAAATGATGTATGTTGAGTCAGTGAGATCAGTGTTTGGAGTGCATGCACTGAATTTTGGAGCTGGTGCCCAGTGAGGGCCACAGCCATGAGGCAGAAGGGCTCTAGGAGTGGAGGATCAGCTCTGCATGCCTGTGTCACTCTTACATTTCCCATATTGCTAATGCACCCAATAAATGAGATTTGCTACATTGCCTTCATTACTACCGAGTGTCCCCAGGGATACTATGATGAATGAACACTGAGGAATGAACATCTCCCAATGCTTAAACTTGATACAAATCATTTACATGCGCATTTGCAGTCACAATTCAGCCAGTGGAGAGCAGTAATGTTGGATCTACAGAAGAAAAGTAAGTGTTGAGTAAATACAAAACCACCATTGCTACTTGAAGAGTCCAACCGTGCCATTCCAAAGAATCCGGTCGGAAATAACTTCTGCTGCATTCCTCTGCTCATGGGCAGAGGTCCTAATCCTTGTACCCGAAGAAAGGGGCTAAATATGGAGTTAACTGCCAGAGAGGGTCTGTCCAGATGTTGGCCTGCTGCAGCTCTGCACCTGCTCCCAGTACAAGCCAGCTGGGAGAGTGTGTAGAGGAACATGCCCGCCCCCTACAACATCTTTGTTCTACTTATGGCCTTCGACTTCCCTTCAGACAACCCTCTCCAGGACCACAGGAGTCCCTTTCAGTCCCGCCAACTAGGCGCCACAGAGCCTGTGTTGGGTTTCTTGCCCAGTCCCTTATTCATTGTTGGAAAGTGAGACATCCATCCTCATCTTCTCCAATCCTGGAGTTGGCACTGAGCAAAAGCCAAGCGTTGCAGTGGTGTCTACTTACCTTTCATTGAGAGAAAATCCTTAATAAAGACAAAGTGTTCATGAGAAGCCAGAAAACGTGGCTATTACAAATGGATTGGGTTTTCTTCCTGTATCCTATGACCCATTGTATAAAAATGAACCATGAGGTATTTCATGGAGAGCTTGCGACATCCCAATAAACATCACAATGCTGGCTGTGTTTTAGGATATCTGCTAGTAATGATCATTGGTGCCAGAGTATATTCTCCTCCCCAAACATTACTATGTGACATTTAGGGAGGGTACGTTTCAAATAGATGGTGCACTTACAGTATAACTGAAGCTAAGAGGTTCCTATCAGGTGACAGTTCAGTATAACTAACGCACAATGACTGCTGTGTAGATGGTTGATGGAAACATAATTATGAGAGCACTAAATAAGATTCACTCGTTAAAACAAGTACAAAATTGACAGGGATAGTTTCAAGTATGTTTGATTTATTTCCAAAAAAATTAGTGTCACCACAAAACATGGTACAAAGATACAGTAATATGTAATTTTTCAAAAAAGCCTCTGAAATGACTTATTTTGCGTTGTTTAAGGAAACTGTATAGGATGCACAAACAGAGAACAGATGAGGCAACGATCTTTGAAAACAAACCACAATGTCCCACTGATATATTCATTTACTCACTGAAAAGCCCTTACAAGACACAGCGCTTATCTGGATAATCTGAAAAATATTTGACTCCCCTTCATTTTCCAAACAATGGTTCATCATAAACAGGGAACAGGCTACTCAGGTATTTGCACAAATAACACATTAAAAAAACTGACTTGTTGGTCACATTAGAATTATGGTTAGGGAAGCATACACATGTTCAGTACATATATAAAATGAAATATCACATACGTATTTACAGTAAACATTAAGTCACCACACTTAAAAAGAGTTACACTTTTAATAAAAAAATAATTTACATTACAAGAGACGAACATGTTATCAATGAGTCAAAAACATTCACAATGTTTAAACAAAATAGAGAAAACATCGCTTACTTAAATAGAAAAAATGTCTGGTAACTCTTTTGAACTTTACTGTGCAAATTCTTTTCATTTAATCTGTCTTGAGGAAATGTCATATGTACATTATAAAGTAATGCCTTTAGCCTTGCTCACTGCCTCTGTTAGAAAATCTATATTTGATAGAGAGTGCATATTTTAGAGCTAAGTGCAAACAAATTGCCTCGTCGTGTTGTGCATTAAAATCTCTGAGTTTTTGGTGGCTCATTCTTTTCCTTAAGCAGCAATAACCTTTCCTCATAGTAAAATATTTGATATAAATTCTCTTGTAGAGTTATTTTCTATGTTTCTTAATTCTAAAATCGAACCCACAGTTTTGAATGGCCAGTGATATTGCTTTGATCTATTTACATCTTAAGTAGGATAGCCTTGTCCCCTCAAACACCAGGGAGCTGACAACAGAGACTAACTTGGCATGTTGAACTCCAACTAAAACTGACAGACAGAAGGATGACAGCCTGACAAGCTGCTGAATAACAGGCAGAAAGGTGGATGAAAGATTGGATGGACATATAATGTACACCCTCCACTACCAGGCACTTCGTTCACTGTGGATGTCATTTGAAAGCTGAGTTGAGTGGTAGTAACATCTCTGCTCTCAACCACCTGACAGCACCTCTAGTTTTGATGACTTTAAGTTTCCATGAGCTGACCTCAGGGTTCAGGGTCCAGGGTTCACGCCTCATGCATCAGAGATGCAGCTCTGGATCTTGTCCATCCATAGCTGGGCGTTGGGCGCGTCTGAAGCACAGAAGTTGTATACTCGCTTGCTGGTCTTCAGCTGGGGGGACATGAGTCAAAAATGGTCAGATATCGACTAGAAGGAGAGAACTGATGGACTTGAGTGGGGCATAAATAACAACAACAGACCATTCCCCTTGTCCCTACTGACAGAGAAGTTAGGATTATAATTCTCACCATCAAATTAACAGCAAAACGAAAACGCAGATACTCACATCGAAAAAGGCCTTTTCGCTGATGTGTTTGGGAGCTCCTATGGTGGGGGCAGCTATCACCACTGATTCCACCTCTGCCAGATCTATGTGGCCTCTGCAGTTAGTGTCCTCCCCGGTGTCATAATACCTCATCTGTAAAGACACACACAGTACTTCACAGCCAGACCCTTACACAAATATTTGTTTTTTCAACTGAAATATACTGTAATCTACTCACCTGGTGTTTTGTAATGTCTAATACAAACCAGCGAGGTTTCCAGCCTTTCAGCAGCGCTCCACGCTTATACAGGATCCCCTCATAAGACCTGGAAAACGACATACTGTAAGATCCAAGAGTATTTGGACAGTGACACATTTTTGGATGGTTTGCTTCTGTATTTTTAGCTCTTTGAATTGCGACTGATGTGGTGACAACAATATTCAAGTGTAGTCAACTTGAACCGGATTCATTCATTTTCTCTACTCGCTTAATTCTGTTCGGTGTTGACGTGGGTGGGAGCCTAACCCAACGCACATTGGGCGGAAAGCAGGAAGTTCAATCCCTGGACAGCTCGCCAGTGCATCGCAGAACTTGAACAGTTTGTCCATGTTACAAAAACAATTAAAGATCTCCAGCACTCTTTGCACATAGTGTTCCCATCTGAAGAATTTTCACAGATGAAGGTAATTTAAGAAGTAGTAGTATTAGTTTGTAACCCTTTAAGACCAGCAAATTCTTCTTTCCAGATGCTCAGCACGGACAGCTCAGTCAGTAGAACATGAGACTCAGTCTCAGGGTCGTGAGTTCAATCCCCACATAGTGTCAAGTACCTTTGTAAGTCGCTTTGGATAAAAGCGTCTGCTAAATGACTGTAATGTCTTCCCGTCAAATATGTTTCAATAAAAAAAATTCTGAGAACTACTGTATAGTATAGTATAGTGAGGAACACATGGATGAGTAAGCAAACAAGTGTATGGTATCAAAATCAGCCTCAAGATTATATATATATATATATATATATGTATATATAAAAATATGATACTATCCTCAAATTAAAGCTGAGAGAATGAAGTTAATCCAATCTAGATCCAATCTAGATCTAGCAGTGATTTGTTCAGGGGTTCAGCACCCACCTGTTCTCCTCGTTCTTGGGGGTGAACTGGTTGTAGAGAGTTGCGGCGCGGCGGTTGATCCCATTGGCTGCGGTGGGGCTTTGGTCCTCCACCAACCCGCTGTCTGGCAGATGCAGCATGGAGCGCCGCTGGAATGCTTGCAGGCTAGATGTGGGGATCAGGCCTGAGATGGACACTGACTGCTTACGAAGCTGCAACACACACACACACGCACACACACGACGGCTAAAAGACACTGGAAAGAACATTTTAAAATCATACATGAAAGCTATAATGTGTGTGTAATGTGACTTTGTACAATTCCACATTTCCAGTGGTATTATTCTATACAATCTGTCATCGTTATTGTTATCATTCTGTGTCAACACTCACATTTCCTTCTTGCTTGAGGTCTTCCTGAATACTGACTCTGACTCTCTCCAGAGTGGTCTGCCACCTCTCTGGGGCCTGGCTTAGCTCACCCTCCAGCCTCTCAATGTCCTGGAGCACCGATAACAGCCAAGAATGAAGAAACGTAGAGATTTTGTATAACAACGAAACACGAGACTATAATAACATGAAAAAGGAAACTATAAAGATACTGTCTTTTGGTAACAAATACTTACAGCCAACAATTTGGTAATAGCATCAGCTTGGGCACGGCTCACACTGCTGTAGCAGGGCCACACAATCCTCCTCTTACTGGTGGAGATGGTGTCTGCCTCCTCCATGCTTTCCAACCTCACAGCCATCATCCTCCAGTCATAACACGGCCCAGTGGACAGAGTCTCCTCCGTGAAGAAGTCCCACTTGGTCAGGTTGGGGATGCTGATAGAAGGCTTCAGTGTCAGCTGCAATAAACATTTAAATCAGAATCAGATGTCACCATACAGTGTCCACTATGTAGAATAACTCAATAAAAAAAGTAAAATATAATACTGATCAATGTGCTGACAGGGATAACGAAGACGTCTATGATTTCTTACGGCCAAATGGTGTGAAATAACAGTCTGCATGATATATTTCCAATGAGATTAAATCAGCCCTTTGAATCTTGCAGAGTCCATCTTGCTAGCCAGTGGGAAAGAATGTGGCCCGCTGGACCTCATGCTTCCCTGAACACTTAATCACAGCACAGCCAGGGTGCACAAACATGCACGCTATTATTCCTGCTCCTCTGAGTGATTTACACATTCCTGGAATATGGGTACTGCCTCAATCTCACGCTGGTTTGGAAACAGTTCTCAACACTCCCTCCTCTCCCATCTTCAGTCAGTTCATCAGCTGCAACTGACTGCAACCTGAAGAACGCACTACTAGCACGACTAGTCTGATAAGAAAGAGCACAGGCTTGATCTCCTGAGTTTGTTTCTTCCTCTTAAACTGTCCAAAACCTGGAAGGCCATCCAACTCACATATTGATTATGAAATATTTTTATTGAGAATAAATGTACATAGATTTTATTTTGGCGTCAAGGCTCTGTTGCGTCGGCCTCTGTGCAACGTAATTAAGACAGCCAAGTGAGGCAGGGAGCATCGATAGCATTCCTCCCTAGGGCTACTATGAAACAGAGCCCACAGGTGGATGCTGCTGGTGTGTGAGATTCATGTGCAGCAGTAGCAGCAGCGGACCACAGCATCGCTACTGAACGTGAGAGCTGGCTGGATCAGATGTGGCTGTCAACTGCACGGGGAGCTCCACCACACAGAAGCAAGGAAGGCACACAAAAACACTCACCTCTGTCTCTGTGGGACTGTACAGGTAGTTGAAGAAGATGGGACTTCTCCTGTGCATTCTGTTGATGCACGCCCAGATACAGATGCCTCTCCTGGCCTGCTTGTCTCCCTTGTCCTCAAACAATGTGCCTATGAAAGGGAGAGAGAAGTACCGGATTAATCCCACAGATTGGTTATGTTATATAAATAGACTTAAACACTAGTCAAAAACTTGCACTTCAACAAGTGTGTTTGTATATTGTATTACAGATTAAGCAGGGTGGGGTACGGTGGGGTGTGTCATTGGGGTTATCAAGTGGCCACGCTTTGTTGAATGAGACCCCGGACACCTCCAGAAGGCTCAACTGGAGAACCACCTTCCAATATGCCCTACACAGTATTTACATCAGGCCTCGGCAAATAGCGGACTCCGGTCCGGGTCCGGATCCAGTGATGGTTCTATCTGGACCGAGATACATTCATTTCTCATAGATTGATAATATTGACGGGGCATTCTTTTTTTTTTACGGTGCAATTTAGCCAGCTCAACGGAGCTGCTGAGGGTCCCAGAGTGTCTGGTGCTGTTCAATCGTGTGTGTTATTTCAATCACTTCACACAATTGAG
The DNA here is from genome assembly GCA_900660455.1 of Gephyroberyx darwinii. NCBI lineage: Eukaryota > Metazoa > Chordata > Actinopteri > Trachichthyiformes > Trachichthyidae > Gephyroberyx > Gephyroberyx darwinii. Next base: position 60,488 of record CABFOQ010023955.1, read on the forward strand.
CCAATCAAATCGATTGTTTAGTATGCAAGAAAGGATATGAGGAATATACTACAAAAGATGTTAGAACTTTTCAAAAAAACAACATAGGAGATCTGAGTGAGGGGATCATCATTTCATGCTAACAATGTAATATCAGGCGTAACCAATGTTCCTTTTGAGAACTATCGGTTACATTAGCCTTGTTTACTGACTTGGACATTTTGAAAGCAAGTTGAAAAGCTGTCACATACAATTGATGTGTCTGGTTATATGAAAATAGCGGACATCCTCCAGCCAATCAGTATGCTGTGTACAGACAGTATAATACCACATAAATGCCACAAGTCCACTAGCCTAAATTGTACAGCACACTGACCATGTTCCAAGCGCTCATAGTCTGAGTCCAGCAGGAAGTTCTTGAAGCGGTTGGAGATGTGATGATAAGCCAGGAACTTCACATAATGCTGATTAAACTCAAACTCCAGAGGATGTTGCTCCAAAATCTGCAATGAGAAAGAGAGATGGAGAGAAAGAACGAGAGAGAGACAAAGAGGAAGAGAGAGAGAGTGAGAAAGGGAGCGAGAGGGAGGGAGGGTCAGTCTGTGTGACCACTGGACCCTGTCCCTGTGTTTTGGCTACAAATCTCTCCAGTGCATCCACAACCAATTACTAACAGGAAAGAACCCCTTCTGCTCTGGGGGGCAAAGGTCAGTGACATCATCACTGTCAGACACAATCTAGGCGGCGCCAAAAGGACCATTGTCCCCATCCAGCAGTGTTTATTGGCCAAGACGACCTCAGTGCTCTGCTGAATATTTGAGGCCACCTGGGTCTATTGGCAAAAACAACAGCTGTTTTGAAGATGAGGCACTTCTATTTTCAGCGCTTGTCCGAACCCCTTCTCTTCCCCCTGTTTATAGCTCTCCAGGACCTAGGACCCCCGCCAGCCTGCCTTTAGCAGCCAAGCCTACAGTTTCAAAAGACAAATGCAGAAACTATGTGTTGATGTAAGTGTATGGGAGTGGGCCTGCAGGACCCCAGGAGACACAGAAAGATACGGCATTCTCTAAAGTTAGCATTTCCGAGCATACACAGTGCTTTGGACTTCAGCTGCCCCGGCTCCATTCTCACCCCTCCATCCCCACCCCCTGTCCTAAAGCACACTCAAGCCTTCTGAGAGACTTTCAATCCCCAAAACTGCAATTTTCCACTTGCGGCTCTAAACACGCATAGAAAAATGAAGAGATGCCGAAACACGTTAGCACGGAAAGCCCAGCACTGATCACTGGGTTCATGGACCATCTGGGCAACAGCCTCCCTGCACAAACTCCCTGGTGCACTATACAGTCTAAATTATTTATCCAATGAGGGGAAAGCAAAGTGCAAAACTAAACCAAATGTATAGATAATGACAGCTGAATTTCTCCCCCCCCCCTCCTTCCTTT
>CABFOQ010023955.1:64254-79902 GCA_900660455.1 Gephyroberyx darwinii
TGGATGAACCTCACACACAGACAGTGCCAATCACTCTGGCACACACACACACACATGCACATGAACACACACACACACACACACAAAATTAATGATTCTGTACATACACTGCCATTTTTGGTCTACTGGTAAATTACCCCGACATGCTGGCTGAGTACTGCTTGGTGCCTAAGCAGGGTTTCCCACAGATAATATTGTTTTATCGTCTATGATGTACTATAATGTAAGGACATAGGCTGCAGGGGGTCAGCAAGATACCAAGAACGATAAGGGCTCCACTGCTCTCCCATCTTTGTGTATATATCCACTTCCCTTGGGAAAACAGCTTCAGAGTGGATTTACCATGATGTGAAAGTCACACACAGGATGAGCAGCGAGAGATGACTGCTAGGTCATCCTCAGACAACTCTCACACGCTGACTCTCTGAGCCATTGTGTTGCTTGTTGTAGTGGCACTACAGGAGTGTATGAATGTGCATCATAAGAAAATGCAAGAATTGTTTTGCTGTGTTTATGTCTGTGCGTTCACCTGCAGGATCCATTCAGAGTCCTCCAAGGCTTTGAGGAAGGAGTCCTCTGTGTCCGAGGAGGAGGCGCTGGGAGCACAGGCCCTAAGCAGCTTTTTAAAAGCAGCTTTCACCTGCCGTGTGTCTGCAAAGTCCACAGGCACCAGTTCACAGTTCAGAGAAGAGTCCACTTTTAAGCCCTGTCAAAGGAGAAAGATCTGTCAGTGGAGCGATACAAATTTAACGTTAAATATTAACAATGAATAGTGAATAAAAACCTGTAAGCATAGTCTTGATTTCCTATCATGTTTTTGTCTCAAGGCTGTGTTTTGATGTTCATCTTGGCATAGATTTTACAAGTCTGGAATTATTTTAGGGGGATGTGACACCAATCTTTGACTGCTTCCAATAAATGCTGAATGTCTCTTCGACTCAAGTGTTAGCTTTATTTTGGAAGAATCACTGCATTCGATTAAATGAGCGCTGCGAGAGTCAGAGAATCACAAAACTTCTTAAATGTGAACTTTAAACAAAAAGGGAATGCTACTGGCTGCCGATGGTGTGGTATTATTACATTATGAGTTACTACACACCCATTAACTCCTTTATTCGAACACTCTTTTAGAGAAGAAAATGAAATGTAACACTGTTGTGAGTAGAGTGTGAACTCCCAACAGCAGCTCAAATGTATTATTATCAGATGTGAAAGTGTGTGCATGAATCAAAATGAGTGGGAGAAATGATACGTCTCTTATCAGTTGACGCTTTCCTGTCTGCGGGATTAAGCAATACTGACTGAGATGACCTGATTCTATTCTAGTTGTATTTTCTTTTTTTAGCCTTTCCATTAGTCTGGTTGCATATTTTGGCTGTACCATTTACTTACTAAACTTACACCTTATACATTAGTGTGATGACACTTTACAGTGTGTAAGCAAGGCCCACTTACCAATCAAAAACCTGCACTTGTTGGTTAAATATAGTTTGACATCAATGAACTGTAATAATTCATAGTACAAAGTCCTCATAGCCGCCAGACTGCAGCTTTCCTCTCTTTCTCACCCTTAGATGGGACTTTTCTCCGAAGATGTAGAGGGCAGCCTGCTGTTTGAGGAGCTGAGCCTGCAGACTGTTGCTACCTGCAGGGGGCGCCAGATCCTTCCCTGCTAGCCTGGCGCCCACGTCTCCTGTCGACGGGTGCTGGCTGAGTCTGCTGCTGGACCGCAGGCTGGCCCACATGCCTGCAAAAACAAAAAATGCAAACACAACTCACACACAAGTAGGAGCTGGCCTGTCAGAATCCCATACAGAGTATATCAATGTACACATGATGTCAAACAAACTAAGACTGAATGATGAACAACACATGACATTCATGCTGACTACGTTTACAAGCACATCAGTACAACAGGGATTGTGCAAACACCTTAATGCTTTCAGTCCACCAAAAAGCACTTGCCTCAGTGCTTTGGGTGTTGAGATATTAGAAGCAGAAGTTGTTGGCAATGCAGGTCAATGAGGCTAGAAACCATTTCTCTAAAAGAGCATGATTCATAACGGTTAAATATCAGGAAGGACATGGTTTTTCACAGTAATCATTTTCAGCCCCTTTGAGCTGAATTGTGTCTCACAATGTCAGCTACCAGTATCTCACTAACCAAAGCAGTGATGGGAGTGCTTTTATGATGAACTGAATGGACTGGACAGGCATCTTAAAACCTGAAGTATTCCTTGGTCATGACTAAGCTATTCCTACTGAGATTGCACTTGCAGTTTGTTTTCACAAGCTGCTTGTGATCTACTTGCCCCAGATGCTAGCAATATGAACAGTTGCTGTTTCCACCTGCTGCCTACACCTGACGACGAGATGAATATGCTTGCAGTTTAGATCTGACATGACAGAAAGAGCCTAAAGGGGAGGGGCCAAGGGATGAATTCAATAAATAACTAAATAATGCAACACTGCATTAAAACAGGGAACAACATCATTTTTCACTAAGGATGTAAACAGCTTCTCATAAAAACACAGAAACGACTATAATACTATAATACTATATGAGCCTTTATAACACACTTTATAACACGAAAGACTGTAATACAAAATATTTCAACCTATTCATTAGAGATAGAAATTTAAAATGACCCTTTTGCCAATAAGTTGACCTCACCCGACACAACCTGAACGATTCTGTAACATTATTGAATCCTAATCCCTTTGAGGCACATATGCAGACTACCCAAGATCTCTCTATACTGTCGGCCATTTTGTGTTTTTTTATTTATTTATGTCTTGGCTGCCATGACCAACTGCTTCCCGCTCTCCCCAGCGTGGGCCCAGCTTGCTTTCTAACTGACCACAATAAGTCCTGCTGAGCCAACACATTAACACTGGAAATAACCACATAAGAGCAGTGCTTTGGTCTGGGAAAACCACAGCTCCCAGAAGGTCACCCACAAAATCAGTCATGATTAGTACTATGCCTCACAAGGTCTTTGAAAGGAGGTTGCAATGCGGTGTTAGCAGATGTCTTGGTTAGAGATTACCTGAGTAGGGTAAGAGAGAGGAAAAATGATGAAGCTTTGAAGATGTGTTACAAAGAGGGCTTCTGGAAGATTCATAGGGGAAATATCTGAAAGAGACAGTTTCACTATACCTTGATTGTGGATTTTCCCCTTACTGGCAGGTTTTTGGTTTGAGTGAGTGAATAGTTTGTCCCTGTACCCAAGCACTGGGAGGTGTTGCATACAGGAGGGAAGGGAAGGAGATGGGGGTAGGGAGAGGGGCATAAAAAAATAAAATCAACATCAGATGGACATCAAAAACTGACACACACTCAACCCTGCTGACCACAGAAACAGTCATGTATGGTCAGTTAGAGAGTTCCACTTAATGGCCTAATGGTTGGGTTATTCTCCCCGCTGACAGTGAAAGAATGAAAGATGTTAACTTTTGCATTTGAAAATATCAGGAGAATGATTGTCATAACATGCATGAATATGATAGGCCATGATTATGATTTATGGTATGAAGAAGAAGTATGACTCGTAGTTTCTGGGAGGATAAGAATGATAATAATAAGAATAATCCCCAGATTGCAGTAATTGTGGTTAAAATGGTGCTCCGCTGTGTTGCAATTCTGTGGCGAAAATGGGAGTGAAATTCACGTGTCGTCCTATTCGTGTCTGGGCACTAGAGAAGATCAGGATCGGAGGACTTTCTACCCCTGACCTTCATCTAACGCAGTGACTACACACCATATCCTCTGGCTAAGACAAAACAACCTGACATTTCATGTTCAGCTAGAACTGATGCATACATTTCCTTTGAATATCCAGACTTCACATGCCAGTCTACACAGTCATGATGGTGTCAGGTTACAATACATTAGGTCCATTGTAGATTTATGAGATTGCGTTCGGATCTTGTGGATTCTCCTGGGTCAGTAAGGGTCACGATAAACACTAATGTACCAACGAGTTTATATCAAAAGACGCTACTACTAAAATTCTTATACTTGACATTCATAGTAAGCAGATTTAACACAATGCTGTATACTGTCTACTACCATAAGCAGTGGTAACAAAACCTCACACACAAATCTCAAAATGAGGGCTGGATTGCGTCCACATCATGTAGGATTCCAATCATGATGTTGCCTAACCACCTCTAAAATTGACTTTCAAGACATCCAGTTCTGGTGATTGAAACAATAAATGTAACTGTAGCCTTCGAGCACAATTCCCATTCCACTTTAAATTCCAGTGTTTGGTCAATAGGCAGGAGGAAGAGACATGTGTTGAGTAGGAAATAGGGGACAACACTCACCACCTCGGGCAAAGCTGTTGGAGAAGGGGATGTCTAAATGGACAGGAGCCATCTTTGGTATCCTAGATGTCCTCCTTTCACTCCCTGAACACATACACAACAAACAGGAAATTATTCCCCTGTTGTGGGCTCAATTTGGTAATGTTTCAATATGTCAAGGAGGAATCAGAAACAAGGCGGATGTGGACGGACTGTATTTCCTACATCTAAATCAAGCCTTTCGGCTCAGTCTGAACTAATTCTGATGCTTCGGAAATGAAGGGCATCCTATTTCCTCATTGAGAAGCCCTTCATCTGATCTTCAGTTTTAGATCTGCTTAGAGCTCTGAGATAATTAAATGTGAAGTGCTGATGATGCGCTTGTACATATACGTGTGTATGTTTGTGTATGTGCACGTATGTCAGCATTCTGGTCACAGATTTAATACAGTATATGTACAGTATACTGAGAGAATGGGGTGAAGTCAGGGAAGATAGATGGATAGGGGAGTGACCCCAGGTTGTCCGGTTCCTCTTACACAACCTCATATTGTACAACAGTTCCTTTCCAGCGCAACCATATAATTATTTCCCACAGTCACACACCCACAGGCACACACCCACACCCACACCTACCACAGCAGAGGAAGGCTCACACGATAAGTAGCTGAAAAATAACTGCTGGTCAGGTCAAACACAAAAGGAAAGACAAATTATTGCCTGGTGGCAGAGAGAAGCAGAAGTAGCAGAAAATGCAAGTCTGCATTTTTTCATTCTAGGCGCCTTCTTATCAAAGTCCCTTGCAACAGTTTTTGTATTAAGCCAAAATATGAAGTTCAGACAGTTTAGGCTGTCTTCATCAAGGCATCTAACAACTGTTACTGCTGCAACCCATAAAATGCACGATTCCAATTAAACTAGTTAGTCAAGGATTGACTAGTCATCAGCACCGGCACTGCTAGTCTTGTTGAATACAAGGAAGGATTGTGGGAGTTTGACAATAATTTCAGTAAGGTTGTGCGAAAAATCATAAATGTTCACAATAATTTTATTGTTACTTATTTTTTATCTTAATTAGATACTACAAATCAATTTGATAGTGCACTTGAGTGTCTGATGGCTGACTGAAAAAAAAGACTAATTTAACATTTTTTTTCTGCAAAAGGCATGTGTCTGGTATTATTTACACGTACCACCACACTGAGCACAAACATTACATTTATAATTTCCAGGGAGTGGCAGATCACAACTTAACAAAAAGGCCCTTGAGATTCTTGCTTCATGGAAAAAAACAACCATGTGAGATCTGAGAACGCAATAGTAATATTCCTATCTGTTTTGGAGCGTACCTGGTGAGAGGCCTATGAGGGAGCGGTTGGATAGGGTGCTGTTGCCGTTCATTTTGAAGTAGATGGGGATGGAGTCAAGGATGGCCTGCAGGTACTTCTCTTGTTCTAGACTACTGGATGACTCTGAAGATGAAGCAGGGGCTGGGGACAGAGGACAAATTCAATTATAACCACCATTTTTAAAACTGTTTAGATTACAGACCATAGATCCAGTGATTTATACAAAATATCAACAGTTTTGTTTTGTATATGCTCCTTGGTGTGTGTGTGAAGATTGGGGTTGTAGCTATGCAAACATTTGTCCGGGGCAGAGCTGCTCTGCAGGGAGAAATAATCTCATTGGTCAGACTGAAGCACAGTGAAAAAGGCAAAGACTGACAGAGGAGGAAGCTAATATAATGAAACCTGGCGCTCTTGTTACTGACTGAAACAAATGCAATCTAGCCATACTATCAGCACCAAGTTATCTAGGTTAGCCGGTTAGCCTAAGTGACCTTCCAAGTTCAAACTAGCCGTACTAGCCTCTAGCTATCTATGTAAGATAGTTAGCTTGATCATGAATAGCATTGTGATGAATGAACCGAAGTAACAAAAATCATTTACATTTTGTTCCTTCCTTCAGGTTTTCTGATTAGCTAACTTGCTCTGAAAAACTGTCGTTCTTTAGCTCTGCCTATTGAGGTCTAACTCAACCAATAGGATTATTTCTGCCTCCAGGGCAGCTATAATCTGCTGTGTGCGTACCCGTAGAGGAGGGGTTCTGCGACTTGAACAGTCCCACTACACTCTTGCCGTGGAAACCACCGGAGCGGAGCAGCACAGCTTTGGTGCGAGGGTGTTTCCAAGAAACCACAGGCAGACGGTTGTGTCGGTAACAGCGGGCCACCTTGTGCAGACTGCTGTCCTGTACAGCCTGGGGAACCACCAGCAGCCCCGGGTAACTGAGAGCAGGAGAGAATACAAATCTCAAACACTTACTCGAGTCCTGGCAATAAGGTCTATAATTAGTAATGTGGCTCCTTTGTTTATAGACTTATAGATGGTTTCTTTTAATGACTTACAGCTCTGGCAAGCCATGAGTGGGATTATGACTGTGTGCATGAATGTGTGTTTCTGGACTAAGGTTTCTTAAAGGAACACTACCATCATTCATGTAGATGTTATATCATACATATCATATCATATAATACCCCATGTTGAAGAGAAAATGCTATTTTTCTGCATTTAGAGCTTCTCCAACAGATCCTACGATCCCCAGTATTCATTGTGAATGCTGCGTTCTGAGGTTTCATGTAGTTTTCATGCGTTCAATTTTGCGCTGATTTTTGGAGCTTCAAAACCGCTTTTTTCCCGAAACATGAGTAGACAAAAACAGTACCATCTAATAGCATCTACTAGTGAGGACTGATTGATGGAGATAAGGTTGAAGAATGGTGGAGTGTCGTTTTAAGGCAAGTTGAAACATGTTGCTGCAAAACCAATTAAGTGGCGGCAACTATCCATGAGTGTGTGAGTTGGTGTACCTGCGGCAGAGGGAATAGAGTCTGTTTACGGCTGTGATTCGGAACTGTTCGCCCGTCTTGGAGCGGGATGAGCTGGCGGTGATGGTGCCAAGGCCCAGGCGCTGGTAGTCACGGAAACAGGCTCGCTCCACCAGCTGCTCCATGGTGGACTTCTCTGATGCTCGCAGAGTACTGCTGGGGGGAGGCTCACCATCGTCTGATACTGGAACACATACATTTTTTACATTTTCACAAGTCTGTCTTTCTCCCTCTCTCACAAACACAACCACGTGCATGCACATGTGCACACACACACACACAAACAATGAGGGTATTGGAAAGAACCCCCATCGACCTCTGCCCTTTGGTGTGTAAACGTGTTGTTGCTCTCACTTGAAATGTCATCATCTTCGTGCCAGGTCATTCTGCTGCCTCTCTCGTTCTTCTTCAGTGTGGTCTGGCTGCCGCGGCCCATGGTGATCTTTCCGGCCTTCTTGGCTCCCTTGACGATAGACTTGGACAGTGTTCTGTGAGGAGGAATACAGGGCGGACAGAGCAACATCATTCATTATCAGTTCCTGCATCAGATAGGAGGATATTCCAGCCCACAATGAGGGCTAACAAAATCCTTTACAATAACTTCATTAGTCAAACCTAAAGCCAGTATTCCTCTCTTTTTGCTTGGGAACGATGAGCTGAGGTGCTGTCTGTCCTGCGGCAAATGCAAAGGTGCTGAAGATGGATTGTGGGTAGCGGATCCTCTGGACGTGCTTCCTGAAGATCTCCACCATCTCTGAGCTCACCTCCTCATCAAAAGCCACCTTTATCAACTATAAGAGATATCAAACTGATAACCCGGCAACTCAAACAACAATTCAGACACAAGTTAGATAAGATTTGTTGAAAAATACTTCTATTGCTCATCACAATCATATTCAAACTGGAATCTAATGCTGTAAAGCCCAAGCAAAATGTGCTGCAAATTGCTATAATAGATTCAGCATCTGAAGTAGAAAGGACAGAATGAATCAGCCGTTGCATGTTGCAAGTTGACTGCGTGGAACTTGCTCATTCACTCCCCATCCATCGGAGCCCCACTGCATTTCCTAGCTAAGCCCCAAACCTCCACTAGAGCCTGCATGAGAATATCCCCGACCGCCCTTCTCTGCTGTGGATCTACTACAGCTTGCACATCTTAACGCAGGACTGGTAATGCAGCCCAGATACTGTTTCCACAACACACACCCACACACACATTCCAGTGTGTGTGGACACACATCAAAACAAAAGCGATGTACACACACAAACTCCACCAGGCCAAGTGACCTACACCCCAAGAACATGGCCACTTTTATCATCCCCGTTACTAAAAAGATAGGAATGAACCATAAAAACCAGGCTAAAGACTAAAAACACATGCTTGGCAGAAAGTCCTTTGTTCTTTTATTCTAAGAATCAATCTCAAATTAAGATAACAAGATTTTATAGCATCACACTGGATTTAGTCTGCAAAAGTATATTTGCAAGTCTTTGCATTCTCTGGCTGCCCAACAAGCCTTAAATCAACGTATTAAGAATGAATGTGAATTTACCATCTGAAAAACAGAACTCAAAGCAATAGATTAAAAACAGGCACTGATGGCATCATCATCATCATCGTCGCTAAATTTAGAAGTCTAAATCCTCTACTTGTTTATTTCCTCACCATCATATGAAATCTCACTAAAATACACTGCTCTTCACACCCCTGTTCAATATCTCTGTTGACTTGTGTTTATAAAGGCTTAACATGAGACTGCACTGTATTGTGCTGTTTACCTGGAAGGATGCCGAACGGAGCTGTAGGCCTTCCTGTATGTTCTGCTGCAGCTGGTTCTGGATGCTGATCTTCTTCTCCTTGGTCAGGGTGGCGACTGGGAAGGCCCTGATCACTGCCTGCTCCCCCACTGGACACACAGAGCGACAAAGACCAGTCTTAGACTCCTGGAATAGCCTGATATCTCCAATGGCATGATCAATCACAATGATGAAGTGTGCGGTTTACCAGCGGAGGGTCTGTGCTTTAAAGCCAGTCAGCTAATATTGCTGCGGGATAAGAATTACCTAGTGGATCATGAGGTGTGCCTTTGAAGATGATGCGGTAGGTGGTGAGAAAGAGGGCTCCCTCTGCTGGTAGGATGTGTGGACCCCCCAACAGGCCCCCAGTGGCCTCCTCCCTACCATCGGGGTCTAGGACCACCCGCAACCCCTCTGACACAAACTCCTCCCCAGGAAGCAGCGCTGGACGCAGAATCTTAGGCTGGGGGAGAAGAGACACATATTAAGACATCATACACATGGTCTGCCACATACACACATACGCTGCAGCTATGAACACATCTGGGCGTATATTTGTTGCTATTGGCCAGAATGGTAGCGAAAAATGAGGGAGGCCAGCAAAACTCCACAGTATCCAACACACTTGCGTCAGTGTATTAGACTGAAAAAAGCCAAGAAATCTATATATCATTCTGACATCAAATTACAGCACAGCACAAGCTTGTTGGACACATTAGAGCACGACATGTACATCACCATGTCAGCGAACAACACGTATGGCTAATGTACATCAGTGTGTTGCAAGCACGCTAAGCATCGTATAGCATTTACAAAAAAAACTTTCACTGATGACTTTCCAAGAAAAGCAAGTGCACCGGTTCTCTGTAGAGACCATCACCCGTCTCAACCCGCACGGCAAGCTTGTGATTTGTTTTTCAGGTAGAAACAGTTCTGCGTGTCTGTTTCTCCTATTTGTTAGGAACTGAGTAATTGTTTTCACTTTACTTTCTTTAGTATTTAAACATATGGACACTTCCTCACATCTGGTGTGCGTATTTGTAGAAATGGGCCTAATAACTTTCTCAATTTCTAAATTCCACAATAGTCCATTTCTAAGTAGGGCAGCGGTTACAGTGCAAGTCTATGCCTCTGACTCACACTTCTAAGAAAGATCAGGTCAGTGTATAGCTATGGCTAAGAGATCATATGGGGAAAGAGATCATTCTAACGTAGTTAAGTTTGTAACTTAAGATGACTCATAACTTTAATAGTAACCCATAGTGTTACTTTCATGTCAGCAATGTAAGACTATTTGTAAGAGGTGTCAAGTTTGGTGGATATCTATTATTATATTTAATGCATCTGTTTCGGAACACAACTCTTCATATACGGGTTCGGGAATTGTGACACTTTAAAGAAGAAGTCAGCATAGCAAAGAGGAATGGGAACCATGTATTGGGCCACATTTGCAATTATCTTTTTTTTTTATCCATACCTGAAACTGGCAGAGACAGAGACTTGATTTCAAATCCTTAGGCTATGTTTGCATGGTCAAGAAATTAATTTAACTAACTTAACATGTAAATGGTAGGAATGATCTCTTTGGGTGTAACAGCAACTTGGAGAATTGTTCAATGTTGGTAGAAGTATGCCCTGTCCAAGTGCCGTCTAGGTGTTAGCATATGTACTGTAGGTGACTTGTAGTTGAAAGTGGTTACAGCTTTTATGTTTTCCCCATTATTTTTTTCAGGTTGCTTTTCAAAACTAGAATACAGAGAGACTCATTGTGTGTTTGTGGCATAGTTGTCACCAGTAACTATTAACTGTAGTTAGCAGGTATGACAGTACAGCGTTGTAATTAAGCTTGCCAGTAGTGGGGCAAGTGTCTAGGGTTAGGTTTTGCGGTTTGGCCCGGAGTCGCCCCTTTTTTTAAACTTTTCCTTTAGTTCGCATTGAACTCCACGTGTGTAACCTGGCCGGCTGATTCACTATAATACCCGGGATTAAGCGATTCCACAAGCCAATTTCTGGCTTTAAAACACAGACCTTAGATGTCAAGCTTGAATAACATTGATTTCCAGTGTACTAGGCAGACCACAGAGAGCTGGGATGTTCACAACCACGCAGCAGCAGATGTTCATCAAACTGTATCATTAATACAAATATAACAAAAAAGGGAAACTTGTTGCCACTAACTAAGCCAGAGAGAAGGTTTGGCAGGATATTGCACATCAGTGGTACGCACAGACTTTGACAGGAGCAGGGGTGGAAACTAAAAAGGCATTGTTCTTTTGGCTAAGTTGGCTAAGATGCCTCCAATGTAACTGTAACATCGTGGGTTTGAATCTAGCCTGGAACCTGTCGTCTCTCTCTCCCATCTTGCCTGTCTGTCTTCAGTGTGAACTGAGGCAGAAATGTCATAAAAATAATCCTTAAAAGGTAACTTCCCCAGAATTTGAATTCTAGGTGAAACAGCACTGGGCTGCTGAAGTGAAGAGGAATTTTGAAAATCACATTATTGATAGTTTGGCATGCTATTTTAAAAATATGGATCATACAGATCATGGTGTGAAAATGAGATGAGTGAACTCTTGGGTTTAAAACTGTTTACATGCCAGCCCTAATAGCTGCCTCTCAGTATAGTTTGGCATCTCAATTTTGGCAGTTTTTCCATCTGAAGGAGATTCTGAAGGTGGAGAAGGAGCATCTGAAGGAGCTTGTGGCATTTATCTGCATACTTTGGATAAGGAGGTTTGATTTGGAGGCAAATGTCTCATTTTTTTTTATCAGAAGGAGAGAATGAAGTATACAGTATAAACAATGCTATCTGGTACAGTGTACAGATACTGTTACATTTGGTAATCCAGTTTTATTTTTTTACCTCTACTTCATCTGTAATTTAGTGATGCTGACCTACTTATTTTTACTTTGCAAGACTCCATCAAATAAAGGTTTCCTTTTGCTTGAATTAATGTTGTAATACCTTTGTTTTGCTTTAACCATAACACCAATGTTGCATTATTCACCCATACGCTCTCATGTGGCAAGCTTGTAACTAGCGCTCTGCTAGTTTTCACTTGTTATTACTACTACTACTGCTACTACTACTACAAAAATCAAAAATCCAAAGTCAGTGTTGTTTTTATCATGCGACATGCTACTTGCAGCCAGCAGTCCTGGATGGAAGCTTTGTCCCACACATAAAAGTCTGAGAAGTTAGTCATAAAGTAAGACAGAAGAGCTGTCCAGACTGCTCACCATGATTTCCAGGTTGCTCCCAAGGAAGTACTGGTATGGTGTTTGTCTGTGTACATTAGTGTGTGTGAGAGGATTTCTCAAGAACAGGCAGGCATGTAGTACAGCGAGGTCCAAAAGTACAACTGGTAAAAAATTAAAGTGTGATGACGATAATCTGATGACTGGATAACATTGCTGGACAGGTGACATGCTGAATATTAGCCAGCAAGTCAGACAAAACTGAGCATGGGGAAATTACTAAGACATCTGTCTTACCATTGTATGCCTATGACTGTAGTGTCCCTGGGAAGTACTCACCTTCTGAATGGGAGGCAACCTCCTGCTCTCCCTGTGGACTGCCTCCAGGGCCTCCATCTGCATGGCTACAATACCTATGGGTCAGACGTTGGGGTTAATTTTCACTGGGTGACATCTGTATGCACACACACACACACACACACATGAAATGGTGAGGTGGTACAGAGAAACACATTTATGTACACACACATTAACAACCACAGCCTATATTTACAGATTTTAAGGCCAGTTACCATGTCAGGGGTTAATCAGCTCAGAGGCCTTTGTTGCCGTGGGCCTGTGCTTACAATACACACATCCAAGAGTTACTGTATAAAGCTGAGAGAATTACGACAGCGTGTTCGTTCGAGTGTGACATCACCAGGGGAGGGCATCCTGTGGTCAGGGCACATTACATTACATTACAGTCATTTAGAAGACGCTTTTATCCAAAGCGACATAGGTCATAGTTGACACTATGTGGGGATCCAACCCACGACCCTGAGACTGAGAGTCTCATGCTCTACTGACTGAGCTGTCTGGGCCAGGAACGGTGGCGAGGTGTCTGTTAAGAGCTGTACCTGGGATCATGCTGTGCAGACTCTTGATGTGGTCCTGGGTTACTCCGCTCTCTGTGCACACCTTGTCGATGAAGCGAGCAATAAACCTGACCACGGAGTTGGCCACATCGCTGTTCTCTGAGTCCTCAAACCCACTTTCGGTGTCAAAGCTCTCTGCCACGCTACCCGCAATACTGTAAAACATGCATGATCATACAAACAATGAGAATGTGAGAATCACGTCTTCACTTGCATGAGGAACATGGTCTCGGAGGGGTTTGTCAGACAGAGATGGATATGAAGATGTACTGCAACAAACTAAGTGTTGATGCTCAGATCAATCACTCAGATGGCCACGCAGACTGTTTCATCTGAGGCGGTGATGCAACTATCCCACTGTCTTAACAAACAATGATTGATGAGATCCAAATGTCCTCTCTGAGAAACAAAACAAGTCTGGGGCAAAAATAAAAAATGTGAAACAAAATAATTGCCAGATGAACAAATCCTTGGCCAAAGTCTTTCCATCTACTCATCAGAAATGGAAAAAAAACAAAGACTAAAACACTAACATCGTGTTCTTTTGTTTACAGGGAATAAAGTTTAAAATTTAGAACATGAAGTTTAGTTGTGACAGTTATATAAAGCTAAAAAACCTAATCTTTCCTGTTGACTGAGGGCTAACAATCGCTACTGTGGAGCAATAAAGACGGATAATCCTGATATCAAGCCCTGGCTGCCTGTCCGTCTTCCATTTCTAAGAATGCTTCCCAGTTTTACACGCTTCCCGCTTTACAGTTATTGCAGAGCACGGGAAATCACTTACACTATTTTGTTTGGTTTGATTGAGTGGAGAATCGCCCCATTGAAGACACCCTGTGGGTTTTAAACTCCCTAACCGAAGTAAATGATCCTTACTGCATTTTGTGAGATGGCAACATTAGCCCACAGGACGGATGTGGGCCGGATACGGAAGAGGTAGCGTGTTCCATGTGGCTAAATAAGAAGGTATCATGTACACTGAGTTACGCAACATCCACCCACATGCACATCATCACCTTATTAAGAAAGGTACACATACTCCCAAATCAAGAAACCTTACCTTGAGGCTTCCGTTAAATAACACTGTGATCGTTCTACCTTAGAAATATTGAACTGTCCAAGAACAACTTCTAGTCTGTGCTCGATCTTAGTGGATAGTAAAGGCATATGAAACATGGTGAAAACACTTTCTCCAATTCAAGTTAGTGGACATTTCCAAACAAAGCTAACGTATAGACTCCCCTCCTCTTGCTCTCTACAGCCATACTCATGTAGTATAGTGAACCGCAGTGTGCTGTCACTCTCATGACCTGTTAGTGACGATGCTGTTGCTGCCACTCTCCCAGTCAGTGGCAGGGGCATTGCGGAGCAGCTTGTTCTTGCTAGTGTCCAAGGGGACCAGCAGGTACACCATGAGGCTGGCGTAGTGGATGGCCTGGCTGAACACTGTGTTCTCCTCATTCTTCACCAGCTCCTGTTGCTTCTCCTTGCTCAGGCTGGGCCATACGCGCAGCTGTTCTGCTGCCAGGTCCATGGCTGTCTGCTCCACATCTCTGTCTGCCGCTGTGGGTAGGGGGCACTGGTCCTGGAAGGATCAAACCGAGTGGTTGGAGGAAAGTGGAAGGAAGTGGGAAGAAGGATACAGCTGCTGGGCCACTGCAGATTCAGATGAAGCTCTCAGTACAGTAGGATCATTCATAGAATAACGGGTAATGTGATTGGTGTTATCGTTTACTACTGCTGGTGTTAAAATACTGGTAGAGCTGGAGCAGGCACCTAATTGGCATTTTTTCCCACTTACTTTTAGCCTGGCAGTGATGCCCACTTTCTCCTCTGGGATGTTAAGGTACAGGGCTCGGATCTGGTTCTGGACCTCGCTGTAGAATGTGGCCTCCCAGAACTGCTGGTTGGTCCAGATGGGATGGTCCTGTATGCAGGTGTAAGCAAACTGGTTCACCCCAGCTGCCAATTTCTGCAAAGACATAAGGTAGTACGAAAGGTCAACAGGATGAGTCAGATTTGTCAAACATTTCTTATTGAGCATTTGCATTAAGAAGTGGATGTTAGGGTATAACAGCTCATGAAACAAACTGGGCTGCACTGTGTGCCGCTTGTAAAGGAGTTAAGAACATGCTGGGGAAAATAGTAAAAAAGAACAAAGGTTTCAAGTGAAATCAATTATACCTTGCAAGTTTTTAACACATAACAAAACCACACTGGGAACATCAGACCACCCGTATTTCTTTCTCTGCCTTTCTCTGTGTATGGAAACAGTCCTCTTGTGTTTTTTAATGGGTTTAGGTTGAAGAGTAAAGCACCTGCTGTTTGCAAAAATAGCTCCTGAAGGGAACGTGCAGTGCTCAGCTAAAGGCATTAAAGCGGCTCCCTACGGTATAAGACATAAACACCACACATCAATGTCGGGGAAACAATATCACACCACACCACTGCTAACATGGCCTAAACCAAAAGCACACTGTGCCAACACAATTTATAAATGACCAACCATGAACAAACATTCACCACCAAGTA
>CABFOQ010023956.1:0-36587 GCA_900660455.1 Gephyroberyx darwinii
TGGCTGCAATCGGGCTTAATTGCCCGCAGCCGGTCCCGGATCCAAGGTAGAGTCAGTCCACCAACTCAACTCTCCCTTGGATCCAGGCTAAGCCTCAACCACCCTCCTCCCAGCCCGCCACAAGCACTTTTTAGCAGATCTCGTCGCACCATGTATACCACCACAGGCCCTCCAATCACAGGACTTTGGCTACCTATTCATCCCAGTAGTCAAAAAGAAAACTGCAGTTAGCAGAGCCTTTTCTCACTGCACTCCCTTTTATTGGAACAAAACCTTTTTATTTTCACCATCATTTGGTCAGCTTTAGCTTTGCATAATTACTGGGAGTTATTCAGTCTCTTTAAGTTTAGACCAGTTAGCTTGCACTAGCTCAGGTTCCTGCTCATGGGCATTTAGTTTGTGTGTCCTCCCGGTCTGTGTGCATGTGTTCATTCGTGCTGTTTGTGTCTGTTTGTGTGAGTGGAAGTAAGCAAATAAGTTAATCTGCAGTGTGTATGGGTGTGCCTCCTATCTGTTTCCAGGCTGCGTCTGGGCAGCTGACCGAGCTTGCTGTTGGCTCTACATTTGATCTTTGTTTGCCCACTCTCGGCACCCATTAAATGCCTGACCCTCCTACTAGGGGTATCCTTGTCTGAGGACGCACTCACACTAGGCCCGGTTGGCTTGAACCGCGCCGGAGCACGATTGCCCCACCTCCCCACTCCCCCGCTGGCCTGCGCTCACACTGCACTTAACGTTCCGTGCCCGGGCATGTTTACGTCATCACGATCCAACTTCTTGTGTTGAAGGAAAGCGCTTTTGCACAGCACAGTGGAGTTCATAATCTTACTTTGTGGCTTATTTGGAGTCGCTTTGGGTGCGGTGACACATGGCCCTCTCACATGACTTATAGATTTATCGATTATGCAACGCAGCGATTTTCAGATAATCGTGCTGCACGTATAAGAAGATTTTTACGGAGGCAGCTGACGTTGACGGAGGAATTTGCGGCTTTACTCCCGACTACAATTCACGTTCATCAATAAATCATCGATTTTATGGGACAGTCGCATCATTGACATGTTCGAGATCCGTGCTCCGGCACGATTAGCGATCACACTAGCCCGAATGCAAGTGAACCGTGCCGGAGCACACCTCTTCAACACGGTTCGGAGCGATCACACTAGTCAAACGAACCGGGCTTTGGGCGTCAACCGTGCCCGGGCACGGTTCAGATGGCCTAGTGTGTGTGCGTCCTGAGTAGCCCCTGCCAAGTTTCTTCCATTTTTTCCCCCTTGTCCTCAGTGAGTGGGTCAGTGAGTGTCCTATTTTATTTTACTTTTTCATAATGTGAATATAACTGTGATTAAGGCATATATAAATAAACTGCACCAGTAGTACTAGTAACAGTAGTGGTAGTAGTAGCAACAGTAGTAGTAGTAGTAGCAGCATTTGAATATTGCACGAATAAGTAAAGCAATCTCTTGTTAGGGCAATTACAAAGTACCAATTACAATTAGTACAAAGTAAAAAGGTGGCTGTGTGCTTAAGATAATGCTGGCGGTGATATGATATGATTTTAGCCAGTAATGAGTTTATTAGTGGTCCAGGTGGAATTGGGTTGCTATTTTAATCCTGTGTAGAGAGCCACATGTATCAGGGCATGAGTACAGAACCTCCAGCTAGGAAGTCTTTTCTGTGGCCTGTTATCCCACATTTGGGCCTCTTCTTCCCGTCCTCATAATGTATCATTATTCAGCCCCACTAGATGGCATTGCAATTGCAAGAATGATGTATGATATGGTCTGTAGGTGGAGCCCATCACAAAGACTTCTACAGCCAAGATTAATGAAGGGCTGTAATTGTAAGGGCCTATATGGATGAAAAAGAAGCTATGCTAAGCTACACTATAATCTGTCCATGGATACTAAAATGAATTCTGTCAGGGCTACTGTAGGACTTTATCTACCTCAGTTTGTTCTATGAAGTAACTGTCTATCAGCAGCCTTTCTGTGGTACTATAGCCTCATTCAATTTGTGTAGGCCTAGACAGAGAAAGCAGTATATGCAATAACAAACAAACAACCAATCCACCTCATAACTGGCTGGTGCAACTGATTAGTCATATATAATCATTGCTGGATTAATCAAGACTAATGGCTTCCAAAACACTTGGGAGAATTTAATGAATTACAGGATTAATTTTCATTATTTCAATTATTTTCTCTAACAGTCCTATCTAGGTTATTGTCTTTATGAAATTACATATTTCCTGCAGTATGAGTATACATATTTTGCAAAGCATTGTTACAGAGGTATCCTTTGAAATAGTTCACTAAATAAACAATTATGGGAGGATGACTTGGAAAATATTTCTATTGCACCGAAGGACCCGCCCAACAACTTCAGTCACCGCATTTCAAACGAAGACAAGTTTCCCTAAATGCAATTGTTCTCGGCTCATAGAAAACCTTTGCCAGTGCAAACGTCCATTGTCTGGCTATTATATACACTGAGAGGCTGCATCTGTCTGTAAATTGGACCGAGGGGTCTGGTGACGGTTTCGGTGGGTGTTTCTCTTTAATTCTGCGGCATCTATCATACTGTATGCGGGCCCTGCTTCTCTCAAGGAGGGCGGGCCTTGAAAGCAGCGATTTTTTGGACAGTAAACCATTGATGCGACATGTCCTGAGCATGAACTTAATTTCAGCACGCACATCGCCGAACTTGATTAGATTGATTGGATTTGGGAATGGCATGCAGCGCATCAAGCCAAACGTAGGCCAGGGTGAGCGTCTGTGAAAAGTGACGTCAGAGAAACCCACAGAGACTCGGTGGACTGTGGAGATTTTCTGCAGAGGTTTTTTCCCCCTGTCTGCAAACGCAGCAGGTAAAGTCAGGCGCAAGTCGAGTAGAGGGGGGCGACAGGGGACCCCGCCCCCTCCCCATATTTATCCGATGCACGGCTAAGACTACAAATACAAAGACAGACTATTTAGGGGTTTATTCACTCAGTCGCGGCGCCCCTGTCTAGCGGTGCAAGATGATGTCTCTTATAGATCTGGACGACGACCAGCGATGGGTGCCCACGCATGTGAATATCACTGTCCTTCGTGCAAGGGGACTGCGAACGAAGGGCAAGCACGGGAGCCGCTATCTGTACACCATCATCCAGGTGGGGAAGGAGAAATACACCACCGGCTTAGTAGAGAAGGCTGAGGTACCCGAGTGGAACGAGGAGTGCTGTTTCGAGCTCCTCCCTGGGATACTGGAGGACGGCGGACGGAGCGCCTACCCCCCGGGGAGCGGCGACCTGGTCCTCACGGTCATGCACCGGGTGCTTATTGGACTTGACGTGTTTCTCGGTCAAGCCATCATACCCCTTGATAAAATATTTCAGGATGGAATGTGTCCTAGAGATGAGTAGGTTATATTTAACTTGTAATGTGGCCTGTATGACATCCTGTATGTTTGTCATTAGGGACTCCTCACAAATGGGTTATGTTTATTTACTTCATGCCAGGGTGTCAGGTTATTTCATAAATAGTGCAAGGGAGGGTCAAATCATTTTTGAGACACTCCTAGTGCATTGGTTCTCAACTAGTGCAGTGGTTCTCAACCATGTGCTATCTTGACCCAAGAGTCCACTGGTTTTTATTCCACTCAAACTGTACCTATTAGTTCCTCTTCTCAGGTTGAAGGTGCTAATCTGTGAAATCAGTTGCTGTAGTGTTTGGTTGGAATAAAAACCTGTACACTCTTGGGTCATGATGGCACATGGCTTGAAATCTAAATCAGGGATGGGCAATAATTTCACTGATCAGCACACCATCAACCAGAGAGGAGGAAATAATCAGTGAAATCACCTCCTGTAGTCTTTGGTTGGAATGAAAACTTGCAAACTCATGGCCCTCCGTAGCACATGTTTGCCCATCCCTGATATATATAATATGCATACCGGTGCATACAAATTCTGGCCTTGTTGACATTATCTGGTCCTCCCTAGCACATCCCACAATGCAATGCAAACTGGCAAATTCAGATGCTGATGTATCAACAGTTTGCATAGTGGGACAAGTAATGATGTTAAACCAGGAAGCCTCCATCTTTATGCACATGGTCCATATTCCAGGGGTTATGAATTATACATTTAAATTTGGCATTTTGCACAATATTTTCTCCATACAGCATTAAAGGCATCTCCAAATACTTGACTATATCACCCACCCTTGACAGCAGCTCATTTTTGGCAGTGAGTTAAATGTGATGTTTGTCTAAAGGGTGTATTTATTTTTAGTAATTCATTTTTCTTTAGTGGCTTACAGTACACAGCAGAAATAGCCTAACTGTTGCCAAATTATGCCAAACATTTTACATTTTTAACTAATAAATGTCCTTCCAATGTATTTGCCTGCATATCTAGCTGTGACTTTTGGAAACGTGCAAGGGGGCTTTATAATAACAGCACATTACATCACTTCTAATCTGGCAAACTGAGATACAAAACCATACTTGTCATCCAGGCTCAAAACAGAACGCATACTGCAGGGATGTGATCTCTGCAATATGTTGTCCATTTTGATTTTGTTTTGAACATTTTGATGAGATGAAAAAATTGAAAACTTGAAAAAAATACTGCTTGCTTGAAGGAGGATCATCAGAGGTCAAAATCCCTCCATATGACATTCAAAATGAGCCCACAAGTTCCTTGCTCTTCCCAATACACTGTTATTATGATGTATGGTAGGCTAATTTATAGTAATCACATGGATATGATTACTAACTATGATTAAAAATATGTAGTTTAGTCCTAACTGTGTGGGTTGGATCACCCTAGTACACGCACACGCACACGCACACACACACACACACACACAGTCACACACACACACACACACACACACACACACACACACACACACACACACACACACACAGCCATACACACAGATAAACATTTTAGAATAGGTTTAATGGAGTTGAGGAAGTTCCTCATAGATTGGAGTATAAATAATGCAAACTTTTCTCTGTGGCAGAGCTGCTCTGGAGGTTAGAAGTAATTTCTGGTTTCTGGTTGAGTAAATTAGACTGAAGCCCAGTGAAAAAGGTGAGGGGTAAGAGAGGAGCTAGCTATTATGAAGCCTGGTGCTCTGGCTATTAACTGAAAAAATGCAATCTAGCCATACTAGCTAGTTAGCCAAGTTAGCTAGTTAGCCTAGCTGACATTCCAAGCTCAAACTAGCCATACTAGCCTATAGCTATCTAGGTAAGGTTGTTAGCTAGTGTGCTGACCTTCCATGATCATGAATGCTAAAACTCAGATCCACCCCTTTTATCACAGAGTACTGTTTTATAATAATCAATGCCCTCCCATGAACCCTGCTAGAACCGGTGCCCCTCACCCAAATTAATGCTAGAATGAATGTTGCCCATATTATAGGTGATCATTTTCAGTCTAGGAGGACTGCTACTTGTCCTCCTCCAGCACAGAAGAAAACCTGTGTGTACTGATAGATGCTGAGGTATCATTTTCCTATAGTCATCATTACATTACGTCTACACAGTGCATTTAAAGCCCGATGGTGGTTTTTTTCAGTGAGTTCTCTCAGTATAAGCCTTGGCTGTGATGTATATTTTTTTATTTCTTCTTGTTCCCACAAATAATAACTTTGTAGTCTTTTTCAGCAGCATGTCTATTTTTTATGGTGATAGGCAACAATCAGTCAATTTGTAATCACAAGTATTTAAAGTCATTGTGAATCTTTGAATAACTCTATGTCACAGGTGGAATAATAGGACTCATCAGTAACATGTGAAGCATTTTTACCATCAGCACTGGAGAGCAGAATAGAGTAAGGCAATACCACACATCTGGCTTTAATTGTGTGTTCTCCGCCCTTTCTCCACTCTCTATGCTCAGTGAAACTCACATTGAATTCTTGCTGTTTGTCTTGGCTCTGGTCCTCTCAGAAAGGGTTTAGGAGGCAAGAGTAGTGGGAGGATTTCCCAGTTCGACTCCTCGGAACGACCTTGTCACATACAGTACTTACACAACAGGTGTTGGTGGGTGGACCTCAAGGAATTTGGGTTATGATTTCTTGCTTTGAGGCCCATAAAATAGTTTGTTGTCAAACACAGTGGTCAATATTCGAACACCATCCCCCTAGCAGTATGTACAAGTTATGTAATGCTAGGAAGGCATTGCCAAGAGGAAATCAATGTTTTTTTGTTGTTGCTTGTTTTCTCTCTATCATGATGATTGGTCAGACAATACATGTAACTTCTGTTCTGAGCTTGGTGTTTAAGCAGATTGCATTCTATTTAAAATATCCCATTAAGTATTTACATATGGCAATGATGTAACATTGAGTGTCGTTCTAGCATGGATGCTGACTGTTCCCTCCCTTTTGTGGCTGCAGATGGCTCAAGCTCAACTCTAAAGCAGGAAGGAAGGAGAAGGAGCGTGGTGGATTGCAGGTGACAGTGCAGTTCACTCGCAACAACATGACAGCCAGTATGTTTGACCTCACCATGAAGGACAAGCCACGTTCTACCTTTGGCAAGCTCAAGGATCGCGTCACAGGGAGGAAGAGGGGAGATGTTGAATCTTCCTCAGCCATTGTGCCAGGCCGCTATGCAGCTTTGTCAGGATCCCTGGGGCAGCCATTTGGAGAGGGTGGTGGAGGGGGAGTGGAACCAGCAGATGTAGAGATAGCAGCAGAGAAGAGGAGTAAGATGAAAGATTTCTTCAAAGGGAAGTTACGCAAGTCGTCTGACACCAGGTCATGCTCATCGCTAGCTTCAGAGAGCAGTATGTCATCTATGGCCAGTGATAACCCCGGCCCTCCACCCAGCCTTGACCTGCTAGCAGACCCTCCCAGCTCCCCCATCTACAGTAGCAAAGTGAGAGTGGAGACCCACTATGGAGAGGCAGACTTAGCTAAAAAAGGTAGACATTTAAATTCTTCTCTTGTGTGTACATGTCATGTTTTCATTGGAGGCTGGTGACTCTTGAGGAGGACATGGCTCGATAAAATGCAGGACAAGGCTTGGTAAATTATGGGGCAAAAGGGTATAGCCCATAAATTAATGAGTATTAAGTCTACTGTACTCAAGACTAAACAACCCACTTTTAAAGTTTAAAAACATTGAGGATAATCCTCTCTATCCTCTATAAACCAGCTTCCTCTGCATGTTATACCATGTATACTTTTCATTACATTGATCACATTTGTCTATTTTCTAATTTATAACATTGTATGCTTAGAACATCTCACCCTGATTCTTGTAACCCAGTTCTTACCTTCCAACAGTCCTTACCAGTCAGCACACCACAAAGGTTCTGACCCACAAGCGGGCCTTCAGTGACGAAGCCAGTAAGATCACAACCGCCTTTCCTCGAACATACCTTGGAGTGGAGTCCCTCAAGGGTCAGACTATGACTCAGTCCAAATCTTCCCTGTGCATCAACGGAAACCATGTCTATGACTCTGAGCCATCAACTCCAAAGAGTTCAGGAGCCCTCCCATCCAAGCTGGTCTTGCTAGAGAAATGCTCCCCGTTGTCTCGTTCCCTGCAGAACCTCACCAAGCGAAGTGAGGATAAAGGTTCCCCTGGAGAGGGCCGACGCTGGTCCTTTGACAAGGTGAAGAAAGAGGAAAAGGAAGAAGAAAAGGAAGCTGAGCCATCAGCTCCCCCAATTCAAAGTGCTCGGATAGGGGGTCATCCTGTGCAGGCAGCAATGCCAATACTCTGCTCTGCTGCAGATTCATCTGACAAAGGAAAGAAGTTAAAAAAGACATTATTCTCTGGAGGAAGGAGTGATTCTCTCCCTGCTAAGTCAGACCTGAGCCAGGCTGGTTCAGCATCTGAAGGGAGACTCAAAGGCTGGTTTGGCTCCAGTGATTCCCAGATCAAGCCAAGGTGAGTAAGGGTCATTACAGTCCTGCCTCTGGGTCCCAGGATATTTGAGCAGTCCATTTAAGGCACAGCAATAGGCATCTTCTCCCCAGAGAGGCCTGTATTCAGTTGGGTGTCTTGAGTTCAGTGTTTCTGCTGCCCCTTGCTCATTTGAAATGGAATTGATTCAGTTCATACTCTTCTCCATTTTACCACCATGCTGTATCATCTCATATTTCCCACAGCACTCTCCAAATAGCAGTACAGCCGCTCCATTTTCATCTCTTAAGTGTCTGTCTATCTTTCTCTGTCAGAGATGCAATGTCACTGTGGTGTAGAAAAAAAACTTACAAAATGATGTGGGGAAAATCATTCCATGTTCATATGAGCTCACCCAACAGAATAGCTGCCAGTGCAGATGGTCAAATCCTGAATAGCAAAATGCTATACTGCATCGTTTGTGTTCTTTTGCTTGATTAATTTGCAAATGTGTTTTGCTTTTTGAATTTGATTTGTCTTACTGCTTCCATAATTCTGTCATTTTATATCCACTGGCTTTAAATGTCTGAAGCTAGTTAAGCATTTCAGTTTTCTAGCTGACAGAAAAATGTCCTACCTTGCTCTGGAATATCAACACATTTTTAGGTGGTCTTTTTTCTGTTTGTGTAAGAAAGATGCTCCCCATTGGTCAACTGGCACATCATTAACTAAGAGGACTACTTGTGCCCTATTTCCTCCACAGGCTGGAAGTTTCTCCTAAGGTAGAAAGCAGCTCAGATGTACCCCCTCCCCTCCCTCCTCGCTCCCCCATTCCCCTTCAGTGCTCCTCTCCCTCTGCCACACCCACTGGTCATGTCTCACCTGATAACGGGAGTCACACTAACCCCTTCACCCCCTCTTCCTCTCCCTCCTCAACACCCATTTCTCCTTCCAATCCTTTCTTCCCACGTATGCAGCGCAACCCCTTTTTTGAGGAGCTCATTGCTGAAGAGTTGAGGAAGTCCCCTCCTCTTGTCTCTTGCTCCTCTTCTGGCTCACCCCTCTCTCATTACACTGCTCTGCCCTCCCAACCATGCATCCCAAGCCCTGCTCATGATGTTAAGCGAAAGAAAATGGTTTCCATAAGGCGTGAGCGCCCCAGGCCAGTAGCTAGGCAGATATCCCTCCCTGCATTACTCCCCAAACCTGCCACACCTAACTCCCCCAACCAATCCACCCCTCGCTCCATGTCAGAGAGTGGGGGAGAATGGGATGACTTCTTTGATGCGTTTGCCTCCAGCAGGCTCAACTCACCAAAGGGGACTCTTCCTCAAAAACCTTTGAAAAGCATTCCAACTTCACCTCATAGAAGTATTCACCTTCCAGTCGATAACAAAGCCATTAGTCCTATAGAAGAGTTGCGAACATGTGAAGGAGAGCCTCCACCATTGCCTCCAAGACGGCTTTTAAGAAATGAAATAAGAAATGAGATATACTCTGACAGCTGGCTGCATAGAGGTCAAGAACTAGCTGTCCAGAAAGAGGCCTGCCTTCTGTCACAGACTGGTGTGGCCTCCCTACAGCATGGAAGAGAAGGAGAACGAAAAAGAAACACACCAAGCATATCTCCAGACCTTCACACTACCAGTGAGTCTAATTCCCTCAGCATCCACTCTCAACCATATACAAACATGACATCCCCAGGATTCATGTCTGAAGAAAAGCTCAAGAAGTTCAAATATGAACCTTTAGAAGATGAAACTGACTGCTGGAGGGGGATGTTGTTTGAGCAAGACTTATATGGGCGTGTTGGCAGAGGAAACTATGGAGAGCCCAAAGTAAACAGTAAAGTTTCATCACTGACAACTGAGGAAACTTCTGGAAAAAAGATTACATCAAATAACATCACTCATCCTCAACAAGTGGATTTGGCAGGACCTAAAATGCTTCTTGATGGTGAGCTGTCTGTTGCTGATCTTTTGAGTATATCATCTGCAACTCTCCCTAAGTCAAACGTGAAGGCACTAGGTACCACATCCCCTACATTAGACTTAACAGTAGAGTCTTCCCCTGTTCATTCAGCTCATCAATCATGCGTAAACAATAATATGTCTTACTCACTAGAAGATTCGAACATGAATGTGAATAGTTCAGACTTTAGTTTTATTGATTCTGATGGCTCCTCTCAATCGGAAATAGCTGATGCTCTGAAAGGTCCCAATAGTTTAGGCGAGATTTTCCCACAACCACCAGAAGATTCACCCTTAGCCATTTACCACAAGAAGACGATGAGTACACCAGAGGATTTTTTCACTTTGAAGAATACATACATAACTGAGATGAACTCTTCCTTTGAAATAACTGAATCATCTAACAAATTGTGCCAAGTCTCCCCAGTTTACCAAGACAATTGCCAAGCTGGGCACTGTGAACTGAATAATGTGGCACCACATGGTAACTCCACAGTGAATAGTAGAGAAAGTGCTGCTTCTTCATTACACAGTCAAACATCTGACCAACCTGATCTTGAAACTGAATCCATACAAGATATCACAAGGGATGATGATGATTATAAAAAGGCACAAGCTGCACTTGATGATAATGGCAACCCACAAGCCAAACTTGCCATACCTAATCTGAAGAAGGACTCATTATCTGGGGTGGTTAGTGCACGTTTTAGACCAAAAGGAATGACTCCAGAGCACAGCAGTGGAAGTCCAAACAGTCGAAGCATAAAGGAAGAGGGCAAATCTGAACAGTTGTTGTCCCTTGTTCAAAAGATTTCAGAGGCCAGTGAAGAACTATTCTCATATCAAACTACTAAATCGCCTCTTCCCTCTTCACTGACATTAGATAAAAAGACAAACTCTCTGGCAGATAGTATAGATGAAGACCAGGCAGAGCACAAGAGTACTACATCACTGATGTCTTCAAAAGAGGACACAAATACCATGCAGTCAATTCATATAGAAAATTGTGTAACAGAAAACCCCGCTGAGATCAGTTTTGAAGACCTCCATGCAAAAGTAGCCCCAAACTTGAGAACCCCGTCAAAGTCAAAGATTGGTCAATCTTTGCAAGAGTCTAAACCCTCTTCTTCCATCCCTTCTTCTGCACTTTCCCTGTCAGCTGACACTGATGCACAGGCTAAGCTCCACCCTACCCCTGTCTTTTGCCCCTCCATACACCTCTCAAGTGTGGGGCCCAGTGCTGGAGCAACCACTACTCTGGCTGTGGCCCCCTACACCTCCTCTTCCTCCTTCTCCTCTACCACCTCCACCACTGCCCAGCCCCTGGTCGATGCACGGCACTCACTTTTGCCTGAGGAGATACAGCCAGCTAGCAACCTGCCCCATCAGAAGAGCAGGTGAGAATCCTCACACTAGGATACACACTGAACTCCTCTTTAGATGTATGGGTATTGCAAGATATTTACAAACTGTAGAAAATGAGAATGGCAGACAACAGTGTAACAACTATGTAAATGGGGAATAAATCTGAAACTACATTTACGTTTTGGCTGAAATTTTGATTTGTTTGCTCTGGTAGCCTGTTGGATGTTGAATGGATTTGCCCTTCCAAATTCCACCTGTTCATCCAAAGCAGTTGGATGATACCTTCTTTGCTTTGCTTCACTTTTATCTTCCTCATTTCATGTTTCAGTTTCATGTTGTCTATTATGATTTTTTTTTTACTTGTTCTCACACTAAGTTTGGTCTGAACTTAGTTGCGTTTGCTGCAATTTTGCTACTCAAAACCTGCTACTCAAAGCTGAATGTAAGTCTCCCTCATTGTGATATATTATTATATTAGTAGAATGTGTGATGATGATTTGGCTTTCCAGAACACAAGGCAACCATCTTGGTCAGAGGTAATTGTAGTAATTAGGGAAAAGGGGTTTATTTTTGGACTCCTGGCTTTTCAGGAAACAAAAGGATGGTACATATGACATAGGAATATACAGAATACAGAAACAGGAAACAAATAATAAATGTATAGATGAGCTGTATGGCATCTATTAAGTTATACCATGTTTACAACAGATCTGTGTTCCAAAATATATCAGAGTAAGCAAAACAAAAACTTGATTATAGTACTGTATAGTATTTAGTAATGTGCTGGCATGTAATTATTGGCTTAGAAACAAACAGACAAAGGACCACAGAGATGCACAGTTGGCCATTTAATTATTCACATTTGGAATGTATCACAAATAAAAGCAAAAAGTAAATCATGATATCGCTCTAATTTAATTCTAATTTTCAGTCTGTTTCTGATCCTGCTGGATAGTGATTTTGTGCATTATTATTTCATCCTCAAGGAGCAAGAAGAAGGAGCAAGGAGCCACTGCACTTGCATTGAATTATATTTTTAAGTCTTGACCAATATGGCTGCAATTTAGATGCCATTTCAATTTTTCCTCTGTGTTCTTTAGTCTTTCTTCACTGAAAGAGGTGTCGGCCTATCTGCTCTGCTTTGATCTGTTGAGCTCTTTCAGGAAGTATTTTCTTGCAGTTATTGTTAACTGGTGAATGAACCGAAATACAGTAACTCGCCATCATTTCACCATACAAGGTGATTGTTGTCATCAAGATGCTGTTATTGCATTGTATGGAATTTTCAGTAAATATATATTCTTTGTGAAATGCTGGTGCTGACCTGTTTCCTTTCAGCCCCCATCCAGTGAAGCCACTAACCTCCATCTCCAGCCATCCTGAGAAGAAGGAGAGTCGTTCTGTCCTGGAGAAGCTCAAGTCTTCCATCCACCCTGGACGCACTGCCCACCAGATTGTGTCTGAACCTGAGAAGAGTCAGGTACTGTGCAGCAAAAAACATAACTGTAGTCCTTTCTGAAGCTTTTATTACCACAGAGCCCTTCATAACTTTCCTTCTTGATCAATCTTGTATACAATTCTTCAATTCCCAATTTCACTGACTTCATGAGAGGGTATTTTGTTGTCCCTTTACAGAAAATGTTATGGGTTGTCTAATTGGGTAAGGCAATGTTAACTTCGGGGGCTAAAAGTAGTATCTTGGCATTCATTGGAAAGAAACATTTCAACGTGGCTACGTAACCCGGCTATTGGCCATACGCTAGTTAAGGACTTAATTCAGGTTAAGATGTTTAAATGCACCTTTTATACCCTGTGACTGAGTCTTCCTGATGCCACTAATAAACCAATCAATCAAATATTTCCTTATCTGAGGCGCCTGTACACAGATAGAACAGTCCGCAAGCAAAAGAGTATGAAAAGGTGCAGCTACCAGTTGCCCCCTTAAATATCACTTGCCACCATGGTTTCTGTTGACATAAAAATTAGTGAGGAAAAAAGTCTGAGGAATAACATATGTACAGTATGATCTTGACCAAGTTATTCTAACTGAGTCTTGACATTTACGTGCATCAACCCAAAACAGGTTACTTGAATTCTCTGTGCATGTAATTGTCACACATGTATGACATTCTGTCCCAATACTTTCTATCCCCTCTTCTTTAGGAGGTAAGAGTGGACAACTCTGCCCAGTACCAGCACCTAACCAACATGGAGCTGATTTCCCTGCTGTTGCAGCAGGAGATGGACATGCAGAAACAGCAGGCAGCCTCAGAGCAGCAGGAGACACTGCTAGAAAAACGGGAAGCTGAGCTGAAGAAGATCAAGTTGCAGGTTCGAGACCTAGAAGACTACATTGATAATCTTTTGTTGCGAATTATGGAGCAGACACCCACACTGCTTCAAGTGCGCTCTAGACATAAGTGACAACAGTACTGGAGTGTGTATGGTATTGCACACACTGAATGATCAGTTTCCTCTAGAACACTGTTTCCTCAGTAGTAGATTGTGACTCATTTGTAACTGAATGCATAGTCCAAATCATACGGCTTGTATAGGAATTAAAAACTGCCAAAATAAGTTGTACTTGTGTCACAAAATGTGTGAGATTATAACATGTCTTCCAAACAAATACACAAATGTGTACTCCAATCCGTAAAGTTGAAAAGTAAAATGTGTATATGTGCAATACAATTTGCAAGTAAATGCATTTGACGTTACGAGCTAAAATCGACATTTCCTTTTGTGAATCATTAAAAACATTTGCAGCTATTTTGTGTCCTCCTGCAGAAAATAACACCACAAACTGTTGTGCTAGTATTATAAGATGTGTAATGTTGTAACATGACTTGCAAACTTGTAACACAAATGTGCGTGTGTACTCTTATCCATTAAGTTGAAGAGCAAAATGTGTATTTGTGCAGAGTGCTGTAAGTTTGTGACACAATCTGCAAATTTAGCAATTTTCCAAAACACATTTTGCAACCATGTGAAAATATTTTGTAAACAAATGCATTTAAAGTTGTAAACTGTGATCGCTCTTTCCTTCTGTCAATCATTGAAAACATTTGCAGCTATTTTGGCAGTGTCCTCCGGCAGAAGAACCTTGGATGTGTTGTGTTTGTGCTTCAAGCTTCTTCTGCAGGAGGACACTACCAAAATAGCTGCAAATGGTTTTAATGATTTACAAAAGGAAACACTGATTATAGCTCATGAAGTGAAATGCATTTTCAAAATGTATTTTGCACATTTGCAGGCTTTTTATGAAATACATCACAAGTTTTCAAATTGTATTGCACATGCATGCATTTACTTTTCAACTTTACAGCTTGGGGTACACATTTGTGTTACAGGTTTGCAAGTCATGTTACAACCTTGCACATCTTATAATACAAGCACAAGTTATTTTGGCAGTTTTATATTCCCATAGTTCTGACTTTTCCTCACTTACCTGTTGCACAAAGGGCAAGAATTATGGTTTGGGAATCACTGTTCTAGAGGCAGGTGTAGCCAAACAAATGCTCCACAAAACCTGATCTCACAATCATCCAGGTCTTCTCACTGCTAATACTGCCCTGTTGATGTAGACACGATATTACCCAACATGCATGCTTGTTAATATTACAATTTGGTACGATCAAACAAAGAACAGAACAAAGCACTATGAGAGAAACTTCTATTGTAGCAGATGCAAATAGTTAATTCACCCTTGCTTCCTAGAATAAGATATGGTACTTAGCTTTTGTCAATTTAAAGTAACCTACAGCTTTTACATATGCATAAATGAAGAACAGGCTACAGAAAATTTTGAAAGTACATTTATTATGCTGTTCAGGGATTAAAATAGTTACAAAATATGATGTTACCTCAAGTAACCTGAAAGTTTCAGATTTTATAGCTATTGAAGTTGTGCATCAAATAAACATTTTGACACAAGAGGTTCAAACTGTTCAAACTGAGGTTCAAATTGTTCCATGAAATTCCAGTTGGATAAAGGTTAACTTGAGTTAATTCCATATTTTTAAATAGAACTTAAGAAATGTCAGACAAATAAGAAAAAAATAGCAACACATCATAAAATATTGCAATGCGATATGAATGCTACAAATAGTATCATAAGAACATTTGTTTCTGCATTAACACTGCTGTATGATAAGCAAAAGAATTGTATTCAAACTTACATCTTTGTGAGAAAAGAGGATGAAGCCTAATTTCTTGTTTACATTTTGTTTTTCATTTTTAGACAATATTGTGTTATTTAAATACTTAAAACAGCTAGGATCTTTTCATACATTTTCTTGTTCTGTTGTCTGTTCTGAAAATGTTCTAGTTGAAAATTTCAAAATGTTACTGAAGACATTACATAGCAACAATGGAGTGAATAAGAGTGTATTAAATTATTTCTATTTTGTCATGATAATGTGTTCTAATACCACTCTCTAGTACCACTGTAGCTAATTGCAATGCTTTACATGACCGCAGTACTGTAACAAAGTAAAATAAAGTGCACACAAACCAATGAAAGTTTTTAAGCTCCTTATACTGTAGGCTTGTTATTGACCATACCACAATAGACTATAGTGACTAATGTACAATATACTGCATGTGTACACTTTAGTAACCTTGCTCTCTCTCCACTAGAGGGCACTGCTTTCATTACAGTCTCCCAGATACCCATGCTGAGGGAACAACGGCCCCTCAATGCTGTAAATGAGTAAGGTAAACTGTTGTTTCCGCATAGACCCTGTCCTGTACTTCACAGGCTTTTATGAGATTTAAAACTATGACTTATAGAGTGTTTATATGCCCATTTAAGCTATTAGAGAGAATAATATTGTAGAGGAAATCTATTTAGCCTAATCTAAAAAAGAGTGAACATATCACACATGTATTGGCCACTTTGCACTGGCTTCCTCTCTCTTTTGGAATTGATTTTAAGGTTATTTTACTTGTTTTAAAAGCACTAAATACCGTAGCACCTTCATTCCTACCAGAATAGCTGAAGGAATATGCTCCAAGTCGCTGGTTTACTTGGATTTGGAGCACTCTCCCACTTCAGATTTG
Organism: Gephyroberyx darwinii; assembly: GCA_900660455.1. NCBI lineage: Eukaryota > Metazoa > Chordata > Actinopteri > Trachichthyiformes > Trachichthyidae > Gephyroberyx > Gephyroberyx darwinii. Next base: position 16,254 of record CABFOQ010023956.1, read on the forward strand.
TCTGGTTCCCTCTGTAAATAGTTTTAAAAAGCAGTTAAAACAAAAAAAAAATTAAAACTTGGCATTCTCATAGAATTAGTATTTTAGCCTCACTGTTTTCATCCTGCACCTTAATTTTGCTGTTCCTTTGCTTTTGTAAAATATTTTATGGATGTTTTTAATATGTTTTCATGTCTTTTTAATGACTATTCTGCGTTTTGTAAAGCACTTTGAGCAGCATGTCATGTACGAAAGATGGTATATAAATAAAGCCTAATAATAATTTGTAGTATATAGCACGTTACATAACAATAGTGTCCTTTTGGCAACTTGGTGACAAGAAAATAATTAAAGTGTCCGTTCTCGTGCCAGCTATTTAATTTGCTAGCTCCCGCCTTGATTTCGATTGGTTATTTGATTGATACATCTTTATATTAGTGTAGGCCTGTTTGTACCAATCAAGCCTTTCACGTGTGCATTGGAAAGCAGACATGAGCATGCATCCTCAGTGCGGAACCCTTTCTTTCTTCAGGCTACACCGCATGTTCACGTAATAAGATGGGTCAATCTTACATCTCTCCCGGGATCTATCAATAAGAACAGTTACGCAATATCTCTCACCTTATTGATCATTCGGGATGTGTAGTCATGCGGTTCAACTTTGCCAGTGGAAGTGCACATGGCAGAAACTACACTTCCCGAAAGACATAGCGACTCGTTGCTTCACTAGTTACACATTGAGTGTAGTTCACTCTACTTGAAAATCCGTTCATGATTCACTTCATTAATAAATAAATACTTCGGTGTCATGGCGGAATCCGCAGCTTGTCCTGCTTTCCAGCTCGGGCGACCCCGGTATGACCAGGTAAGTCATCCTCATCCTCCGTTAATAATGCGTTAATCACGTTTGTTTTTTCAGTCTTTTCGGGTGCTAAAATGCCCCCATCCTCCGCCCTGCTCCTCTTCTGCTCTGGCTGCTCTGGATGCTGATACTTGGTGGCGAAAGTTGCCTGTGATGCGCGATGCATGTTTGTCTCCCTTGTCTTTTTAAATGCGTCTCCACAACCGATTAAGTACTTCCAAGTGATATTGAACTTAGGGATGCGGTAAGATTAGTTTTGAGGGTGTTTTTTTTCTTTTTCTTGGCAATGGCAATGATGATCTGTCGGCAATGTTTTTATCGCCATACATCAGCATTTACCCTGCAGAGGAGGGTCCATCGGTAAAACACCCTGTATCTCTGCATGTAAGAATAAGATTATTTAGGCCTGTTGCCAACTGAGAACATCGCATTTTAATATTTTGCATGCAGTCTCACTTCATCACTGACCATGTATTGATTAGTTATATGACATTTAATTTTACTTACTGGCCTTGGAGAAGTAAAACTCGCGGTTTCAGATAGATGTCTAATATCATCTCTATATTTTCTCGCCTTAAGCTCATGACAAGCATTTATCTTTTGATTAATGGGCTGTCTGTAATAGCAGTAATAGCACTTGACTCAATTTTCCACCCTGAATGAATGAATTAACGTTGGTCATTTCTGACAGATAATGTGACCTTCACGTTAACTCAGATGGACTCACATGAACTGGAAAGCTACTCACGTGTAAATATCTGAAGCTTCTTATTATACAGCAGACTGTAGGAAATTATTTACCCGATGAAGTTGCTTAGAACAAAGTCCATAGTTAGCTGTTGTAAATAAATCACTAAGCACTTTTCTTATCAAAATGCAGGCTGGATTAAGAAAAGGGACTTCTAGCCAGAGCCAACCTTTCCCAGGAACCTAATAACAGTTTATTTACACCCATTTGCCTCATGTGAAGTACCATTTGTCAATAAGTGCTATCTTTCAATAGTCAGTCTTTGATGACTGTATTTTTCATGAAGATAAGGGTTAGTAATCCACCCTTAGCTACTAATACCTATTGCTGAAATATTTTTTTTTTCATTAAGATAACCTTTTAGAATAATCCATAACCATTTTAGGAGTAATAATACCTTTATTTTCCATCTGAAAAGATGCAGTTCCTGTTGAGTTGATAATTCAGTTTAAGTTTCTGTTAGATAGGTTAGAAAACTGGATTGGACTCTCAGGCATTGTCCTTAATTGGTTTAGGTCCAATCTGCATGAAAATAACTATTTTGTCTCTATTGGCAACTTTAAATTTGAGCAAATTAACATGACATGTGGAGTTCCCCAAGGATCAATACTTGGCCCTCTTCTATTCAATCTTTACATGCTCCCGTTAGGTTGAATATTGCAAAATAACAAAATAGCCTACCATAATTATGCAGACGACACCCAAATCTACATAGCTCTAACCAAGCGACTATGGTCCCTCTTAGCACTTCCTCTCAGCACTTGCTTATTTGTTCCACTTATTTGTCTCTTGTTTATTTGCTTCACTTATTTGTCTCATTTGTTTAAATAAAAAGTAGGTAGATAACTTATTGCACTTTTATCTCAGCACTGTTCTTAGATGCTTGTTTAGGAAGGAAATGCACTTACGATTTCTGATGACTAGTAGTTCTCTTGCCTACCTATGTTGAATGCACTTATTGTAAGTCACTTTAGATAAAAGCATCTGCTAAAGGACTGTAATGTAATGTAATGTAATGTCCCATTGACTCACTGTGCCAGTGCATTGAACAAATACTGGATGCACCAAACTTTTCTTCAGCTAAATAACAACAAAACGTCTTTGGTGTCTTTGGTGTCTTTGGTGCCCATGATGAAAGGCTGAAAGTCAGTGCTCACCTTGACTCCCTGTATTTGCAGACTATAAACCAAACCATAAATCTTGGTGTTATTCTGGATCTAAATTTTAATAGCCACATCAACTCAATAACAAAATCAGCCTATTATCATCTGGGGGGAAAAAGCAAGAATTCATGTCTAAACAAGACAGACTATTGTAAAGGTCTGCTGTCAGGCCTATCTAAAAGAGCTCTTCAACAGCTTCAGCATATTCAAAAGGCCGCTGCTAGAGTCCTAACCAAAACTAAGGAATCTGAACACATTACACCATATCCCAGGTCTCTTCACTGGCTTTCAATCTGTTCAAAATTGAATTGACTGCTGCCTGTGTACAAATCACTTAACGGTCTAGGACCAAAATACATTCCTGACCTGCTTTTACCATACAAACCCGCTAGACCCCTAAGGTCATCTTTGACTGGTCTACTAACTATTCCCAGAGTTAAAGCCCAACATGGTGAGGCTGCGTTCAGTTATGCTACACACACCTAGAACAGACATGCCTTAGACATGCCTCAACTTTGACCGTTTTTAAAACCACGCTGAAAATATATTTAATATTCTGCACAGCATATGATTAAACTCCTGTACTCCTGCATTTTCATGCCTTTTTTTTAAACTCTGTTTTGCCTTGTTTTATTTGCTCTTTATCCATTATATTATATTTATTCTCTAGTATTTATGTGAAACACTTTGAAATGCCTTTGTGTATGAAAGGTGCTATACAAATAAACTTGCCTTGCCTTGCCTTTCCCTTTCTTGCATCAAAGCAGTTAAAATTAGGCCAGTTCTTGAATCAGCATAAATCTCGCTTGGTGTGTCTGTGCTATTGCCGTGCTCCATCTCTGCTAGCCTTGTTGTGTATTCTCTGGAGATCTGAAACACATGCATAATTAAAGCAGGCTTCTCACATGGATCCTCTCTCTACCCCACTCTCTCTAAAATAGCACTGCAGCACATATGGCCTGTCAGAGGTGAAGGCATAGCTCTAAGGAATGGCAGAAAAACCTAGATATGTGCAGAAAAGTGGTGCACCCCCCTTCACCCCCTCCATGGATTCAAGGTTGTTTCCCCTCATTTCAATTAGGCCCTGGTGCTTGAGAGATAATTAAAATGAAGGAGGGTAGATTCCACTCTATTTCCATTGTGTTGCTTGCCCTTCGTAAGTGAAAAATGGCTTGAAGGGAATCTGATTGAAGCTGCCATGTTTCAGCCCATCTGGTTTGCAAAAGAGACTGTTGGCATGCACTGCCATCGGGCCCATTCAGACTGTTGGCACACAGTGTTAGCTTGGCATGCCGATCCAGGCAGTGAGGGGAACAGAAAACAGGAGGCTTGACCAACAGTCCCAAGGCTTGAGTGGTGAAAAAGTGCTCACTTCTAAAAGTGTGTTTGGTAAATGTAAACCAACTCAAGCATATGTCCCACTGTGCAATTACCTCAAAAAAGACTTTCTCTGCAGTTGTTTTCCATTGGATATTTGGTTGTAATACTTTGTTGTAATATTTGAAAAGATTTGCTCCACTTAGTGTATAACAGCTGTGTATACTTTCGTATCAGTACCAGAGGCATTTGGAAGTGCTATTGTTCGTACACATCAGAGATTTCATCAACACTAGAACTCACTGTCCCCTGATGTCACAGGCATTGATTGATCACTTTTTATTTACTAAAAACAGCAGTGGGCTAGAGAAAACAGTGCTTAGCAACTTTAATTTAGTCACATGAAATGAGCATTGATCAATCAGTTCAGTTTTTAATTTTTAAAATAGTTTTCTATCCTATTTCTCTTTGTTTCCTGATTCATCCAGACTTATTCCCAAATGATCCATTCCCAGAGGGAAGGCTGGTTTGTTATTATCATGTTTTCTACTCTCATTAAGAATTCACTTTGTCACTATCTTTTCTAGGGTTCATTCCTCGGTCGGCTGAGACACTTTGTAGACGTCATCGATCCCAGCACGCTATTTGTGTCAGAGGTAAACTTTAATGTTGAAACCATGTATTTTAACTAGATGTTATATCTTCACTACAAACTTCAGATTTCGTTCCAGATTTTATACTCGCTGATTAACTCTTACTGCCATTCTTAATAGCCCTCAATTTCATTCTTACTCTAAAATACAACTTTTATGTCTGTCTTTAGAGACGGCTGAACGAATGTGTCAAACTCCTGGATGATTATAAACACGGCACACTTCTTCCTGGAGTGTCTGATCTTCAGGTGAGCCTTATTCCAATGTACTTTGATGTGATACATCAGGATATGATACAATATAATATGATAACATCTATATTCCTAAATTAAATTCAGATTGAACTACCGGGACGGGAACCGTAGGGCATATTATACAGCAACTCTCTACTCTCAGGTGTACTGTATGTGAAGCAGATGTTCACAACCAGAAATAGACAGCAAGCATCTGGCCTGTTGAAGTGTCTCTGACACTGAGCTCCAGAGGTGTACCTGAATCTGCACTCTGAGGGGGGCAAGAGAAAAGAGAAAAGACAAATTTACATTGAGGGATTAGTTGACCTTATTCTGACGGCGGCTATTTTGAATCACACTCAAACTGGGAAACTCAACCTGGAAGAGCAAGTACAGCCCAGCAAGATGCACATTATACCAACATCGGGAAACAGGCAAACATTTCACAGATTCCCCACTGAAAAATGTACTAGAAATGTATTAGAAATGAATGTATCTCGAGAATGCAGAAGGATATACTGTAGGTCCAGATTTTAAATTAAGATTTTTGGCCCTAAGTAGCTAGCTAGTAGCCAACTAGGTAGTCAGCTAGCTAACTTCCCTTTTTTGTTAGATTTTCTTGTTGATCTGGTTTGTATCTGTCGTCTGCCTGTTTCCATGCCAATCTTCCCGGTAGAGTTTCCCATCCAAAGTGTGACATAAGGGAATAAGGTCCAAGTACGACAAAAACAGAAAAATAGTGACATCCCATGAATGTCTTCTAGTAAATTACCCTGCATAAAAGTGTCACATATGTCTTAAATATAAAATGTAAACCTAATGATTAATAGTATATCTTCTGTTTCCCTCTGCAGCTATGGGAAGCCCAAAAGGTCAAGCAGGTAAGTGATTTGACTGCGTTGTAACTCAACCCAGGTTGAGTTGCGACTGCGCTTCCATACATTCAACGCATTTCCCCATAGCTGCTGGCAGCATGATGATGACGTCATGCTCTCTGCACGCAGGCCATCATTCATCCAGACACAGGAGAGAAAATCTTCATGCCATTTCGAATGTCAGGTATGACCTCAGATGAAGATCTTCGCTGAACGTACTTTATTTTCCCATTTTGTCATCATTTTTTACGCTGATTATAATTTTTACACTACACAGGTTATGTACCATTTGGAACACCAATTGTAAGTCCTATATGACAATCATAACTTCATATCTTTTATGTATACATTGTTCAACTTTTCCATGAAGTTGACTTCGCTATGCAGGTATCCATTTCCTCCAGCAACTTCATTTGTTGTTTGGGCATAGATAAAATGCAACTTTGGACTTATTTTGTCCAAAAATAAGCTCTTATTCCGTGATTTCATCTAGGTCATTGGGCTTCTTCTCCCAAATCAGACTGTGGTTTCTACCATTATATGGCAGGTACTGTAAATAAAAAACATGTAAAACCATTTATCATCCATTTTGAAACATCCATTAACTTTTCAGAGTGGCCCTATTCCAGTGTGGTAATCTGAGTGTTACCTTCTGAAATACTATAGTGACTACACAATAATACTGCGAGTACTTACTATTTTATTAACATTAACAATTTTACTTTTCCACATGTTAATACACTGGAACAAGGCCACTGGAAAGTGTTACCTGCTGTTTGCTTCTTGCAGCGCGCTGTCTGTCCACAACTCCAATAACGTTATTGCTCCTTCCTATGTTTACAATGCTGTATGTTTTATGCTGCTGTTCATGATGCCCAACATTTCCTGCCAGAGATTAATAAGTGCCTGTCTGTCTGTCTGTCCATCTGTCCATTCGTCTGTCCGTCTGTCCATCTGTCTATCTTCCTTTGTTCCTTCCTTCCTACCTACTTACAGTGGCTGAACCAGAGTCACAATGCGTGTGTGAACTACGCCAACCGCAACGCCACTAAGGTTGGTAATACTCAGCTTGAATTAAACGTGTATGGAAATGTTTTTCATGGGCCCTTTGTATATCCAAAATCCAATTGCACGTCCCTGCAAAGAGTTTATAGTCAATGTCAATAATGTATAGAGCTGAGAAACAATATTTATTTTCTCCCACACCAGCCTACGCCAACATCCAAGTTCCTTCAAGGCTATGTGGGAGCTGTGACTAGCGCTGTCTCCATTGCAGTGAGTTTTTGTCTGAGATGTTGATATCCATTTTCACGACATAGAGATGTGATGAAACCCAGTATGTGGTTACTACCTGTACTTGATTCAGAGCTGTATCCTTGGTGCTATGTTTTCCTTCTGCACTGTAGTATTAGCAATAGTGCCAATGACATTATTTTAGCATTAGTAATGGTAATACTAGGAATAGTTTTAGTAAATATTATAGCAATATTGTGGGTATAAGTAATAACATTTCAGTTGGAGCAATAATTGAAGTATTAGTACTGGTAGTGGTAGTTGAAATATTTTAGATAAAATAAATAAATAAAATTGATATTTAAAATTGAAATTTAACTACTTCTACTAATAATCTAAAAGAGTTCTCAAAGTGCTTTACAAAGCTTAAAATGACAAAACAAAAACACAGAAATAAGAGATTACATAAAGAGTGGTCAATAATAAATGAATTAATAATAAAAGTAAACATTATAAACAAATAAACATTTCTTTTTACAGAAAGCAATTTGGTAAAAAAAAAAAAAAGGGTTTTAAGAAGAGATTTAAAAGACTGAATTGATTTAGCTAACCTAAGCTCCTTGGGCGGCTTGTTCCACAGTAGAAGGAAATAAATCAAGTAATGGTGGGAGAAGCTCCTTGATATTAGGTTATACTTTAAAATGTTGCTGTGTTTTGTAGGTGGGACTGAACATGCTGATTCAGAAGGCCAACAAGTTGAGTCCTGCCACCCGAATGATAATCCAGAGACTCGTCCCCTTCCCCGCTGTGGGTACGTCATACCAGGTTTCATATGTTATAAATGATGTATAGAAACATAGACGTGACATATGCAATATATCAAATTATATTACATTGTGTTGGATTAAATATGACAAAGATTGTGTCTTCATTCTGTCTTCCCCTTGCTTAAAGACAAAATTGAGCTTTAACATTTTTTGTAGTCAGCGAGAGTTTATGACGTTATCTATTCTATGATGACAGCAACAGTAAAATTCATGCAGTGAATTGTTCACAAGAAATTAGCGCAATAGCGCAACATAACAGAGGCTGCAGAAGAGGAGAGGAGGTGTTTTGTGGGCAAAATGTGAATGTCGCTCTACCAGAAGATTAGACGTGGTAGACTTCTGCTGGCTCATACCTTGCACAATATCACTGTTTTATATCCCGACGAGCTCTAAAGTGTTGTGTTTAGTCTTGTGCAGAAGTAAGGACTTGAATCTGCAGCCGAAGTTAAAAGATTTCCTATGCTAAATGTGGTACTCTGCTCTCCAGTGTCTATTCTAGTCTTGACATTGCATCCTTCTAATGTGAAAATGTATCAAACCATTTTAAAGGCTGTTGAAAGTCAGAACCATTACATCCTACCTTTCTCTACCGGACCTCAGCTTGTGCTAACATCTGTAACGTCGGCCTGATGAGGCACAATGAGCTGTCTGAAGGTGTTGATGTGCTGGACAACAATGGCAACGTGGTGGGATCCTCCAAAATCGCTGCCAGGCATGTGAGTGGCTTTTTTGCATACTCAGTGTATTCACCTTAGCTGAGTGGATTCGATGAATGTCACATCATCTTGGTTCAGCTCAGTGATGTGATGTGATGAGGGCTGGTAATGAAAAACCAGGTTAGCATGATTTTCTGTTAACTTCATGTGTCTGCGCCTCTCACTGCGTTATCCGTCTGATCTCACGGGAAGGGAAATTACATCCAATGCATTGCGTTTTTTGAAATGAAGCGTGTGCACAATGTTCACATCTTTTTCCCCAGGCAATCATGGAGACCGCCTTTACACGTGTGGTCCTCCCGATGCCAATCTTCGTCCTGCCCCCCATCATAATGTCCTACCTAGAAAGGTTTGTACAGAAATATGTTACTGAGAATTTACACTTTTCTATTCTATTCTATTCTATTCTAGGGCTGACATATGTTGTACCCCACAGTGTTTCCCCCATATTCATTCAGCAGTGAGGCTCCACAGCCAGAGAAAATGTGAAAATGACTGAAACAATAATTTAGCATAATCCATCCCCAAAAAATATATTCAAAGAAACTGAAGAGGAAGAATGTGTAGAAGTACTAAAATGTTCAGAGGTACTGGGCCTAAAACTTTTGTCCCAAATCAACCAAAACACACAATCAAGACAAAAACGCGAACGGTGCAAACCACAAATGTGTTCTGTAGATCCAAGGATGACATCACAGGCATCACAGTGTCCTCGGGGATCGATTCATACACTAAGCTCATGTATCCATTTGTCATTCTCCTAATTTCTGTAGACTCCAATTCCTGCAGAGCAATCGCAGATTGTTGTTGCCCATCCACAGTGCTGTGTGCCTGGCTACCTTCAGCCTCTCCTTGCCTCTGGCCATCAGCCTATTTCCCCAGATGTCTCAGGTAGGTGCAACTGCTTCTGCTGTTGCTGCTGATTCTAGACCAGATGGCCTAGGAGACAGCTGGGGAGGAAATTACATATACACCACTTGACATGTAGATCCCCAGCCCTCCCCCATTCATTTCCTATTCCAGATGTGTCTACTCAGATATAATTAATAGTCACGATGATTTCACAGCGTAAAGAAGGAGTTACAAGATCCAGAACTAAATTCGTACCTTCATTTTTCTCAATTATTTTTTTCGTTCTTTGCTTTCTTTCCCCCAGATTGAAGTGTCTCACCTTGAGCCGGAGATCGCCATGGCAACAGATTGCAAGCTGGTGACCTACAACAAGGGATTATGATGGATGATGTGGCATGGGAGAGCAGAGGATAGGGGACAAGGATGTAAATGGGTCTACGTTGTGAATGGATGTCAGGAGGAGACCCTGGAGTTCCTTCTGAGCACCTGTCCACAGGATCGTTCTGCTGCATTACTATAGCAGAGCCTAGATTATCACACACTAACCAGTGGCTGCAATGCTAATATCTTCTGTATAATGAGAAAAATGCTGATAAGGAAAGAATAGTAATGGATTGCTATGATAGGACGACATTGCCAATGTCAAGCCACTGTTCAGTGGTTGTGTTTGTCATGTTTGTACTGTAGATATATATTTGTTAACACATTTTTTAACTGGTGAGTGGCAGTGAGCTGCATGCCAGGTCTGCTGAGCCCAATAATGTGAAAATGTGAACAGCACACAGCACTCAAGTTTTTTATTCTGCAGTAGTCAAATGTATTGACTTTGGTGCATTTCCTTTCTAACAGCTAGGAAGAACAGTCCTAGAACAGTGTTGACTGATTGTTGAGCCACTACCTTTATTCCTAATGAATAACTTCTTTTACACAATATTTTGCACATAATAACATTATTACCTGAATATTATTGTACTAATCATTTACTAGTGTTAGTTAAATTGTCCTTTGTATAATGACTCTCTTACTGAAAATGTATGAAATGTTTGCTACTCAAACAACTCAAATTTGTATCTATATTATTTAAATGATTTAATAAATCCTCTTTCTCAACTCACTTTGTTTTACCAAGACTTTCATTTATCAACAGACATTGAAGTGTATGTAGGCTATATGCACACTTTGCTTCAGCTACTTTGGTTACTTTGGTGCTACAAGTTGGTTTTCCTCTCAGCAGCTGGGGTTTCACAGTTTTACTTCGTATTAGTTTTGTAGTTTAATAATTTTGATTTTATTATTATTAAGTTTCAGTTAATATTTAGATAGGGTTTACTAGTTTTGGATTTTGTTTTTCATTTGTCTCAGTCACTATGTCACTAATTATGTGTCCAGTATTAAAAACAGGAAGACAAAAGGACACATATTGGAGAATTACCTTAGTTTCACAGTATGTATGAATGTTAAGTTAGTAGAATTTACTTTTAAACACTCCAGTTTTGATTTTATTCAACCTTACTTAAATATTTATTATGCTTATTTTTAATCTTAATAAACTACAACATTTTCGTTTGAAACACAAAGGCTGGAGCAAACTCAAATCTTTTTTCAAGGCGGCCTGCTGTTCTCTCGTCCCCCGCTAGAGGTCAGTCGCTCCCCACTCCTGTGATAAAGCGTTGGCGTCATAGTTGAAAGGGCAAAGGTTACGTGGAAGATGGCCGCTCCCCAAGATGACATGTTTTCGCTCTGCGTGGACCCCGGCAAAGTTAGCAACTGTGTTGAAGTCAGAGTTATTGACAAGATCAAGGTAACGTACGGTCCTGTTTGGCAGACGAAACGCCTGATGTCCCGTCTGGGGCTTAATTTCTGTTTGAAATAGTAATGTTGCAGGACTATGCTATGTATTCACCTAGCTAGCAGGCCAGTGATGGGGGTTATGGAGTAACGTTAGATATCTAGGTTGCACCACATTTGGATAATGTGCATAATTGATCTTATGGGGTTTGACGTTTTAAGCAAAAGCTAACACAGACAAGCTAAACCCACAAGCTAGGTTAAAGGTAGGTAGGTACTGTAAGGTAAGGTAACGTTAAAGGTAAAGGAGCTGAGACTGGCTTGTGTCAAAGACAGGTGGACACCGGGCAGGAATGATGTATTATTGTTTTTTCAGGGTAAGGGTCTCTTTGCCAAAAGGAGCATCAAGAAGGGAGACACCATTTTCATAGAGCGCCCTCTTGTCTCCGCCCAGTTCCTGTGGAATGCTTTGTATAAATATAAAGGTGAGATGCGTCCAAAGTGTCATATAATAATCTATAATGCAGTATTGCAATGTGCTGGTTTAGTCTGTGGATTTTTTTTTAATGACAACACACAAGGATGACAAAGAAAGTGTCACATTGGAATATGGACACAGACTTGATCATATGATAAATCAAATGTTATTCATATATATGTTTTATTTTTAATGAAGGGGGCCTTAAACAGTTATCCTGCCAGGCAGAAGGTTGGGGACAGGGTGGTGGTGGGGACGTGTGGAAGTGAATGAACCTTTTATATAAAATAAGACAAGCTTCATGGTCTGTCATGGTGCTTTGTCTATCCTGTCCTTACTTCCTCTAATCCCTCCTATCCCCCTCACAGCCTGTGAGCACTGCTTACGTGCTTTGGAGACTGCAGAGGAGAATGCAAGGAGACTCAGTGGCATCCCTGGGCTCACTCTTCCACACCCTGAGCTGTGTAGAGTTCGGCCCGAGCTGCATAAAGCCTGTCCACAATGCCAGGTTGGTCTCATCAGTGACCCTTGAGGCTTTTCATGGCTCCAGACATTGGTTCAGCCAATATGGGTGTTTGAAGGCCGATACAGATATTTTTACTGACTGAAGTTGCTATAAATTACAAGTAGTCAGTGTCCCACGCTGTAGAAGTTGATCCTTTGCAGGCTGGAAAATCCCCTGAAACAGAGCCTTGGTCTCCCCCTGCAGGTCATGTACTGTAGCAACGAGTGCCGGCAAGCTGCAGCCAACCAATACCACCGGGTTTTATGTCTAGGTCCCTCCCAGGAAGATCAGGACCACCCTATCAACAAACTTAAAGATGCATGGAAGTGAGAGAGCATTTCAGTGATTGTTTTCATTATATGAACCTGCTCAATTACGCTGACAGGTTTATTCCACCTTAAATCAAATAATTTTTAATCTCTCCAGGAGTATGCATTATCCCCCAGAGACCTCCAGCATCATGCTCATGGCCAGAATGGTGGCCGTTGTCAAACAGGTGATTCTTAGATTACTTTGATAACTTTTTCATTCATTTGTATTCTTGATTTGGATCCCTATTACTTCATGCTGTTGTGGGTGCTAAATCTTCCTAGCATCCACACACAAAAATTTGACAAATAATATAATAGAGTGCGATCACATCTACAGTTCTTTTTCTTTGATCTGAACCAGAGTGGAACACTTTACTTTGTTGCATTTGTATTTGGTTTGTTTACGTTCACACTGCCCAATTACAAGTGAACCAGGCCCTGTAAACCAAAGTCTCCCAAGTTAGCTCGGTATTGGATAGAGTTTTGGTAACCTGTCATCCTATGAGGTTGGAGGTTTTGGTGGAGTGAGGTGGTCATATCCATTCCAGTCCCTTTTAAATTTAGCTAAACATGATGGATTTGTCTGTACTCTTGGCTGTAATTTACCTTCTCTGATGTTCATACTAGTTAAGAACACATGAAGAAATAACTGCATTTGAGCATCGGTTTACTCTCAGTTCATTTTGTCATGCTAGGCTTTCCAAGCATGTGTAACTACTGGCAATCACATTTCAACATCCAACTGCTTATAGCCATAAAACCTTGCGTTTTGGGGTTGTTTCCTCTAGTTGGTTTGGATTATGTTCTCGCTCCTAATGTACAGAACCTCAATTAGCTTGGAAGAGGACTGAGATGCATTACCTGGTAGTTATTTGGTGCAACCTGAGTTCAAATGGTGTTCTTGTCTGCACAAACAAACTGAACAAAAGGAGTAAAAGCTCCAGAGTAAAAACACAATACAGACATTAAAATACCGACACTACGGCCTAAAGGACAGCACAGGTCAACTTGCATACAAAATGAAAATGAAAGCGAAACAACAGGAAATAAGTTGCTAAACATATAGGCTTTGAAAATAAGAAGCATTCAAACATTAAACATGAGTAACAAAGGAAGATATTAACAAAAATGTTCTGTATTTAATAAGTGATAAACAATGTTAGTCAGTAATATTACTTTTGTTGTCCAGGCCAAAGACAAAGCATATTGGCAGAAGCTATTTTCACAGTTCTGCAGCCGTACAGCCAATGAAGAAGAGGAGATGGCCCACAAGCTCCTAGGAGAGAAGTTCAGAGTAAGTTACCATCATGTCATATTTCTGCTTAACATCATGTGGTTGTATGGTGTGATGGCCACGGCCACACGTTACCGTGGTTGTTGGGGGAGGTCCCTTCCTGCTGGAGCAAAAGGAGTGACTGAGGGCTGAGGACTCTTAAATCCTGGAGCCAGCTCATTGGGCCAAAGTTAACACCGTGTTTATTTGTTGTTATATTGAGTATATTTTGTTGACCTCTTTTACAGGCCTAGTTATTAAAATCTTGGTTTATAATGGTTTTGTATTTTTGGGGTAAATAACAACCCAGATTTTCATTTATAACTCCTGTTTCCTCATTTCCTCACTGCTTGGTCCCTGACATATGGTAATGGCAGGTCTTTGTACTGTAGCTGTATATGTTGTACTCGATGTGTAGAGCATGACACTGTGACTTCCAGAGAAGCGGGTTTGATTCCCACTATGCTAAAATTGTCATTGTACTGTAAGCAGCGTTGAGGAAAGGTGTCCCCCAAATGGCATATGTTAGGTCAGTTCTAATACTTTACAATGTTTCTGTAGGGACAGCTGACCTTGCTACAAAGCCTCTTTACAGCTGCACTTTATGATGATCATCTCAATCGGGTAAGTATGCGTTACAGTTCGTACATTAACTTTATTTCTGCAAGTGGAACGGTTTTCTGGTATATTTCTACAAAAGTATGGGTACAGCGAGGTCAATTTTCTTATTTTTGCTATATACTGAAGACACTTGGGTTTGAGATCAAAAGATGAACATGAGACAAGAGCTCAAAATGTCAGATTTTATTTCTTGTTATTTAAATACAAATGACTAATGTAGTGTAATACACATATGTTTCACAATTTTAGAACATAGCACTTCTTCTTTTCAGCCGCCACTATTTTTAGGTGAGAAAAAGTATGTGACTGACAGGTGTTTCTTGTTGCCCTACCACCTCCAGAGTTACTGTTCTGTAGCTGAACCTGTGCTTTGACTTCCCTGTGCAGAGGGTTAAGGGAAAAGAGAATTTCCCTACAGGGATCAATACATTATTGTTGTTGTTATTATTGTTATTATTGTTGTTGTATTCCAGTGGTTTACTCCTGAGGGTTTCCGCTCTCTGTTTTCTCTTGTGGGGACCAATGGACAAGGCATAGGCACCAGGTAAAGCCTTGCCTCTATTTCATTCCAGCTTTTAAATTATATGCCTAACGTACTTTTGACTGAAATGTACAATTTCTTTATTTTTCTATTCTTCTATTCAATTTCAGCTCCCTTAGTCAGTGGGTTCATGCCTGTGATGCACTCGATCTTCCTGGTCAGCAGAGGGAGCAATTGGATTCGTTTATCGACCAGCTGTACAAGGACATAGAGAAAGGTCAGTTTTGTCTCCGTCCTGCAAAATTCTGCTGTTTCTTGCGATGTTAAATTATTTATTTTTTTATCATAGCAGATTTGTAATTGCCATATTGTATGATTAAATGTTTCTTACTGTGAACCTAACACAAGGACATCACTGGAATAACTATGTCAATTTGCTAACTGCTCCAATCTTGATAAAGGTGAACATGGTTTATCTTTTCTCTCTATAGAGACAGGAGACTTTCTGAACTGTGACGGTTCTGGACTTTTCCTGCTTCAGAGCTCATGTGAGTGCAGCAGTCCAACTTGTTAGCATCTCTGATCCCAGATCTTTCATCTTTAAAGACACTTACCCTGGTCAAGAGGCTATCCTTCCAGGTTGAAGACCTCTTTTTCTTCCCCTGCAGGTAACCACAGCTGCATACCCAACGCTGAGGCTTCTTTCCCAGACAACAATTTCTTGCTTCACCTCAGTGCCCTTAGCGACATCAGCCCAGGAGAGGTCAGCAGACATGTCTGGGTTTACAGTGATAAATTCTGGCCTGGCATAGATGGTACAGAACATCCCTTCTCTAGCTTTGTGTGCTCCGTTGTCAGACAGTATTAGAAGGCTGAGACTTTGAGGATTGGAGCGGGTTTGTCAAGCTGTCAGAAAGATTGAGAAGCCTTGCATCTGCCCGGCACAGTAATGTCAGAGCCGCACAAGTTTCACAGCAAAGCTTTCCTTTGAATGTTAGCTAAAACTGGAATGCTTCGTACAACATGTCACCAGTAGAAAGATGGGAGGGCACAGCAACATCCTGCATGGGGCTGAAGAGACATTGAAAAACCTGATTCATCTTTGTCATTTGAGCAATATCACTAGCAGCTTCAAAGGGGTTGAGGGGGATTTTTTTCATTGTTCAGACATCTGGATTCAGTAACATATACAATACAACTGTTTTTTATACAACTATTTTGTTCAATCTCCAGGAGATCTGTATCAGTTACTTGGACTGCTGTCAGCGTGAACGGAGCCGTCATAGCAGACACAAAATTCTGAGGTAAACAACTATAATCCCCAGTATGAATCCCTTGGACAGACTGAAACTGTTCCCAATTCCACCTAGATCAATGGGAAGCCTTCCAGGCAATAATAGGCAATCCTACTAAGAGCTGCCAGGGGTATGATGGCTACTCCTATGCTTACGCTCCTCATTGATCAACACGCTGTCAATCTATCATTGATTTACACCTTAACACTCAGGTCAGGGTGGGAGGGGTTTTTTTGTGAGCCTCTTAAAAATGTATATTTGCTGCATCCTGTGGAAAAGCTCTACCTTGAGAAGCTGCAGTTACAGGTTGGTTGGTGGTGTGAACACCACGGGCCTCTGTATCTCTAGCCAGCTGATTGAAAATACCGTATATAATGCTCATTTGCACCAGTTGGCAATGGCTGTTAAACTGTGTCAGACTTTCTGAACAGTAGACTGTGAAAACGTTTGTCTGATTCATTCAGTCCTTGTTAGAGATGTGAGGGTGTGACTTGGGTAACAACATTATTCTCTTCCCAGGGAGAACTACCTGTTCATCTGCTCATGTCCGAAGTGTGTGTCTCAAATGGACGAGCTGGATCTGACGTCTGAGGAGGAAGAGGAAGAGGAGGTGGAGGCAGAAGGAGAAACAGACGGGGATGAGATGGAAGATGAGATGACAGATGTCTGATGGAAGACTTGACCCCGTTGTGGCAGAAATGGGACGGGTTGAGAACAACATTAAGCAACCGCGAAGCCCCGCACAATGAGGACTAACCTCTGAGTTGCGTATCACCGAAACTATCCACATTAGTAGTGTAATTAAAACAAAATCTTGTTACAAAAAACAATTCAGTCACTCTGCCCAATGCTATGGATCTGCCACAGAAAGAGTTTCCTGAAATGACAAGCGCGTGTTTGAGATGCAGCTCACCTCCAAGTCCACAGCTCAGAAGAATACTTCTCATTTTTAATTCCTAATACTGCTTAAGGATGGCAGAGTGTTTGAGCAAAAGGCACTTAGTTCTCAGGTTTTTGCTCTACTCGTAAGATCTCATAAGACTATGCATTCTGTGTTGAAGAGGCTTTTATTTTTCATATCATATGTATGGTGGTAAACCTATAATAATTACAGTAATGTCATCTAGGAGGTATCCAGCCAGTAAAAGTAAAATATTATGTTTTCATAACATGAGATATGAGGTAAACAATGTATTAGGGAGACCTTGAATAGAAGATTGCTATGTCAGCAACTGTTTGCCCTTTCTTGAGAACTGTATTTCAACCGCAGTTCCACATGAGTGAAATTGCTGCTGCCCACACGTGAATCAATACTTCAGCAATGACTGTAATCACCAGTCCCAACATTTTCAGTGTTACTAGACAAAGATGGAAAATATTGAATGCGTAACCCCAATTATCTCAGTTGGCAATCAGAACAATGGTGCATGACAACGTGGTTTTTGAAGTTACACAAGTACAATCTTAAATTTCAGAACAGCAAACAAGATCAGCTAATCTGTCATTTTTTACTACTCTGGCATAAACCATTGGAATTAAATGGCTGTTGTCATTTATTTGTATTGCACACCACTTGCTATTTAAAATCCTTCCATTTACTCTGGGTTATGTTGAACTTTTACATATCTGTACATCTTATATTGAGTTGAATGAGATGTTCTGCCACTCATGCATGTCCTCTGCACCACAGTATCAAGTGCAATCTATTGGATAGTAATGCAGAACCGGGCTACGGCATTAAACGCATTAAAAGCTAGACATGATCCTATACTCTTCCCAGCAGCCCCCACTTTTCCATGGATGACTTTTCTATGTTAACCTTCTCAGTGTACTCTATACCCCCACCCCCACAAATCACTGGTCCACTTGCATCAAATGCTAATTTGCTCTGGATGCACCAAAGAGAAATGGAAAAGAACAAATTATTTCCACGAGCGGATGCACACCTGGGACCCAGCATGGCAGGAGGCTGGACCTCTGGACGCATCCCTCCAGTGAAGCTCCCCCACCATCGACTGTCATCCTCTGAAGCCATGCCAGAATTGCCGCAGGAGCTCTGTAACTTTGGAATGTGGACTTTGGTGCAACAGTCCACTGTAGGGGTCGAACGCAGGCAGGCATACATATAGGCCTCCACTTGATATGTTTCAAGTGGAGAGGTCAAAGAGCCTGCCCCGAGAGAAGTGGGCCAGATAGAGCCTCGTTTGAGGGGGTTGTGAGGAAAAGTGTGTGAGGAGAAGAGTAGAAGGGAGAGTGTCTATATGAAGGGCCATTATTACTATGCAGAGACAGTCCTCTATTCTGACAAAGCAACTATAAAACACTATATACATTTCAAAGACTGCAGGGAAGTAGAAGTGGGCATATTAATGTCATTACCAGAATACATCCATCAGATGTGGACTTCTACATTAAGGGCTAAAGGATAGCAGTCTTTTTTTCAAATATGTTATTCCTATATTTGCCACCAACTAGAGATTTTACTGACTTGTAAGACTCGACTGCGTCTGACACCTGGTTATATCACCAACCTTTTAATCCTTTATGAGCTAAAGCCTGAGATGCTCATTCAGGGTGGGTTTGGTTGCTCCAAAATCTAGACTGAACAAAACTTTCAGGGCCTCTAAGTTGAAGAATAAACTACATGGTGAGATCAGGCTAGCAAAAGCAATCCCTTCTTGTAAGTAATTTTTGAAAATGTACTTTTACATATTACATTTTTTGTAGGATATGTTTGGAGTTGCTTTTACCCCAATTTTATCTGTTATTTTCTTCCATTTCAATTTTTTTCTTTTACATTATGCCTCTGTTTGGATCATTTTCTGTTGTAAAGCACTATCTATTTTTGAAGAGTAGCGCACAATTTGTTTTACATCAGTATGATTATTCTAAATGGAAATAACACCTGGAGTGACAATGTCTGTTTTGAGCAGCCAGCTATTGAAATCAACAAGCAAATAAACCATACCAATTCAAATATATGTATATGCACGCTTGTTTTTCACCCTGCCATTACTGCTTGCCTTAGTAATAGCATACTCAACTGCATCTCTCTTGATAATATAATAACAACCTGTTGTCAATTTTCACCAGCAAGGTTACAGGTGGACTGTGTTGTCTAACTATTTCACACTGCATGCTTGAAGTGGGCAAACTATGAAATGGAAGATGTTTTTTAGAACCAAGCAAAGTGAGTGGGCTTGCATTGGGCACCATATGGAAACAATCTACAACCTCCATTAGTGCTGTCCAAATCGGTTACCACAGTGGATACCATGGCTGCCTTGGAGGGCCACTCGGTGATGAACGACCACTTCATGTGAAATCAGCCAACCTAAAGTAAGGTGGTTGCACTGTGGCTCACCTTGCATTAAAATAAACACAAAGTGAAATATCATTTCAAGCACACATTCATGGCTACACAATGACTAGTTGGTTTTGATTGAATGATTGGGATTTCTGGGGTTCTCAAATGAGTTCCCTGGCAAAATCAAAATGGTCAAAATTTGTCAACAGGACCACTGCCATGTAGTCAAAAGGGATATTTTGAAACATTGTGGGCTGGCCAAGCCTCACATTCATCTTCAGGGAGAAACATTTAAGACCTCAATAGTGTCATATAAATCTTGCTGCGTGGTCTGAGCCAATGGAACGGAACATGAAGAATTGAGTTGTGAATCATCCAAATTGGGGCTATTAGCGTCACAAACTTATGTACCAGGATCTACAGTAAAATACCACTAAGTTTATCAGCATCTTGTAGAGGACTGAAGAAAAAAAGTATCTCCAATACTACGCTTAACTGTACCTTGTTCACAAAAGACTTTATTAACAGATTTGTCTTCCCTACGGTATTTAATGCAACCTCACTACAAAAACCTATTTGAGAAACAACATAATCAATTGCTATAATAACACATGGAGCACAAGAAAGAAGACCTAAGTATAGAAGCACCGAGGAGTAAACAACAACCTGTTCTGTAGACAGATAATTGACAGATAGGTGAACCAACATCATTGTTGCCAGACATTTAATCAAATTAATTAATTTGATTAAATGTCTGGCAACAATGATGTTGGTTCACCTATCTGTCAATTATCTGTCTACAGAACAGGTTGTTGTT